>JANRGW010021608.1:0-15171 GCA_024733675.1 Psilopsiagon aymara
TCCCCCCCCCATCGCCTTTGGGCTGCCGCTGCCACCGGGGCAGCTCCGAGGCGGTACGGTCACGGGCTTCCACGTTAACGGGGCTGTTCTTGGGGAGGGGAAGGGGACCCCCCCCTGCCCCGGAGGAGACCCCTCCCCAGCTTGGCGAGAGGCAGGTCCGAGCGGCTGGGGAGGGGGAAGTTTGTGCCAGTCCCGTTTCACACACACGCCCGCACCCGCGCCATCTTCTCCGCGTACTCCCCGCTCCACTTCTCCTGGTTCTGTATTTCCCCGTCCCAGCCGGTATGGGATTAGCTGCTAACCGGGAAGCCGTTCTTCACACAGGGTGTGGCGACGGAGTGTGCCCGCCGCTGGTGAGGGACCTGTGTCCGCCCCTGGGGCGGATGCTTTCCCCCAAAAAAGAACTTCCCGCAAAACCTTCCCCCCCCCAAAAGAAACTTCCCCGAGCAGCCCGAGCTCCTGCCGGCGCCCCAGCAGCCCAGGGGAACCCGGGCAGTGCGTGGCACGACCGATACCTACAGGAGGTCCCGGCTTCGGTACCGAGTGGGATTTCAGCCAGCTCAACGCACAACGTGAGGCAACAGGGAGGGAATTCTCCCCTTGGCAGCGCATCGAGTTGGAATTGTTCCCTGCACACCCCATACTCGGCCACCTCCATTTCACCAGAAGAAGATGCTGCATCCCTGGTTGTACCGAGCCCAACAGCTGGTGTCCTCGCATCCCAAAACGGGACGTCATGCCGGAGTCACGTTAAAAATCAAAGTAGGCTTAGAGGAGCTAAAACTTTTCTGGTGGGCAGAGTGTTTCCAGGTCTGCAGCTGAGAGCACGAGCACCCAAACAGCAAGTTGCGGCAGCTAAAGGGGCAAGGGATGGGAAGTGTGGGATGCTCGTCATGCAGCCCACTCAAACAAACTTGCTGCTGAGGGGATGGAGGGCAAGGAGCTACAGCCTCAGTTTGGTTACTAAATAACAGCAGAAAGACTTTAAGGGTTGGCTTAAGCGAATACTCGAGTTCAGCCGAGTCAAGCCACAGTTCCTTGGCTGTCTGCAACAGATCCGTGTGCCACCGGGTCATTCAGCACCACCGATGAAGTCTAGATCAGGTGTGAACAGAAAGATACCACCTTTATGTGTGCATGCAGCACTTTTGTTCCGTAAACATGTGACCCAGTTTCAGATCCTATGGGCAGACACTGCCCTATCCAGCATCAACCCTGCTGTCAATTTTTTAAAATACATTTAAACTGGCAGCACAAATTTATATAAAGTCAGTGTTTTGCCGTACAGCTGCAGTGTTCTCTATGCAGTAATAGGAGCTGTGCAGTTGGATTTACTGTTGTCTTAACGCATGGCCGGAGTGGGGTTGGAAGCCAAAACTAATGCTCAGAATAAATTTATTAATGACATTCAAAATTTAGGGCATGTTTTAACATGGAGTTAGCTGATGGAGTGCTAGAGACAAGAACCTTTGTGCATACATACTCCCATTCCTGCAACGATTGAATACTGGTATTTCATTTAAACTGCACTACAACATTAGGTTGAAACCCGAAATGATCAGCCACTATTTAAAACACCATTGTCCTCCAGATGTGCTTGGATGCCAATCTTGAGAACTAAATAAATTCATTGCAAAACTAATTAAGGACACCAATATAGCACCAAAACCAACTTACATCAACTATACTATAATTAAAACTTTGAGACATAACATGCTGGTAGTCCAAAACAGTGTATCCAATTTTCATTAAACTTCTCAAATATACTTTGTCTGAAAATGATACAACTTCTTACATTAAGATCGTACGAAGGTTCATGGAGAAATATTCTATTGACCTTACAAAATTATTTTAGAAAAGCCTTATTCAAATTAGTTATGTTTATTATGGTATTGGACTACATTTACAGCATTTGTTTTGTGTCTGCACACTGCTCAAATAGGTAAAATCAAGAAGTTAGTTTCACTCTTTTTCACAAGACAATGTCTAAGTCTGTTTTCCACAAGGTACTTGGTATCTGGATTGAAAACATTGGAGTTTTTCCTGGGAAGTTGTGTAAAACATATTAATCTGTCAAATACAATAACATTATGCAGTCACCTATAAAAATGTTAACAGCTTTATGCAATTTACTTGAAGATTATGGTGGCAAAAATTATCCTTCTTGCTGGAGGGACACAAGAGCTCAGGGGGCTTCCCTTCCACCTCTTCATCTGCCTAAGGGACCCTTACAGTTTAGCTGAAAAATGTGAAAGGAATGGGAGAGCAGGTAGAATGGCTGGCAAGGGTTGCAGAGGGGTCTGCTTAAGTGTGGAAATTTATGGTTCTTGCTAACAAAAGTAATGTTATATGAAGTGTGACATGTCATGTGATTAAATACATTTTTGATTGACCCCTGGAAAGAGTATCCTTGCTCTTAGAAGTTGTGGAACTTCAGAAGTCCTCCAGAAGAAACTATACCCCTCTTTTCTCCTTGCAGTGGAGATCATGTTCAGAGCCTGGATAAGGACTTTTACACAAAAATAGTCTGCAGTCCTGGAGGAAAAGTGTGTGTGCTGTGGCAAAATATAAATGTAAATTCTCTGTTGCCAAAAGTTTTGTTGGTTTCTATATGACTTTTTTTGGATGAATAAGAACCAAGAGGCCAATTTTACAAACACTTCTGTTCATGGAAAGCTTTATGCTTATGAATCAATTTGGAAGTCCGTGGTAATAAAGTTACTTATGTGCACAAGCAGTTCTAAATCAGACACTTTTTTTCTGCAAAAAGTTGCTGCAAAAATGTATTTGATAGGTTGATCTACCTCACAGGATTACCTAAATCAATAGAAGGCCAGTATGTAACACTTTTTGAGACAATATTTCCTGTATACAGAAATTCAGGACCAATTGTTGTATCTAGAACACAAAGCACACAAAAGTTCTTTCTTCTAATGCATCTAATTACAGGTAGCCAGGAATCCAACACCTGGGAGTCAAATCTCAAGACTTCAAATCCCTACAATAGGTGATGATGTTCCTTCCTTATCCGATACAATTACTGATTTGGAGGAAGACTTGCAAAGCTACAAAGAAGATCAAGACACTTAATTGCTTTTGATAATGTCATATTTCTCTTACACTTAATTTGGAAAATCCACATCCCCACATACCCTCACTTTCCT
Source organism: Psilopsiagon aymara (assembly GCA_024733675.1). NCBI lineage: Eukaryota > Metazoa > Chordata > Aves > Psittaciformes > Psittacidae > Psilopsiagon > Psilopsiagon aymara. Next base: position 3,165 of record JANRGW010021608.1, read on the forward strand.
GGAAAGAGCGCTGCAAAGGTGGGGAGGAATGAAGTTCTGGACAGTAATTTGTAAAGACTATCAGTGGCTTTTCAGCAGAAAACAAGCACTTTGAATTCCTCTTCCCAAACTGGCAAGTAAAGGTGTCTGAAGATATTAAGATCCTGGGAAGGTGAACAAGAATGGAGCAGCTGTTTTACACAGGCTGCTCTGGGAAATACCTGAAGTGAATGGCAGCGTACTATGCAGATTCATCTTTGTACAAGCCACTATCAACTTCCCTGTAAGAGCAAGGGCTTTTTCTGCAGGTGGGAATAGCCAGCGATAATAAAACTTAGGAGCCAGATAGGTAAGAAAACAGAAGAGCAGAGCATGAAGCCAAACTGAGGGGCTTAAGGTTAGCCAAACTATCCTAGATGTGTAGTTTGCTCTGTATTTTCTGGATACCTCCATCCTGCAACATTTTCCTCCCCCTTTTAAGATCACCTCTCCAGCTTAACTGATAAGACACTTTAGAGAACAGGAATTAATTTTATGGAAATATTTTTTTCCTCTTCCCAAAGCCAACTTAACCGGGGACTAGAAACCTTCAGGAAAAGGCAAATTGGATCAGGAAATTCAGTAGTCCCCTGTGATTACCAGAGGGAAGGGATATGAAGAACAATTAAATGCTGGTGTCTAAGATGTGCAGGAAGCTGCAACATTCATCTAAAGATCTGATCCTCTGGATTCATTTCTAAGTCTTTGGCATCCTCACTGTCTCATTACCTGGAGTGCCCATATCTCCACACTTCCATTGCTAGAGTTGCAAGTCATTCAATTTTCACAGGTTCGTAAGTTACCTCTTCCACGTAGTTGCAAGATGAATTGCATCCTTTCCCTTCCTTGACTTGAGTAAAATCAGGGTTACAGGATCAGAACTTATTCTCCTTTCGTTGTTTCCGCATCATGCATTTTAAAGCTGAGAGGACCCCAACTATTAATGGTGCATTGTTAGACAACAACAACATCAGACTGCATTTCAATCCCTTTGGGAATTCAGTGTAGGAATAAAAGAGCTTACCTTACCAACCATGATAAAGACCTCTGCTGAATTTTGGCAACACTCTCTTAACTGGAATTCCTCAAGCTATTATTCCTTATGTGCAGCTTTCTTCCTCATCTTGTTGTCATCTTTGGGTTGTTTTTTTGTCAGCAAGCTTTCAGTTCCCTCCAGATGCTGTTTAACTCACATACTTTTTCCAGCCTCATCCTGATCACTCAGATGGTTCTGGAAGTATAATGACATGGCAGGACCAGGTGCATTAGGATACTTCAGCATGTCTTCACTGGCAGTCTGACATCTAGCAATCTTCCCACCAAACAGACAAATCCTTTCATCTACTCCCTTCCCCATCTCCTGCCAGAAAGTCTTTGACTTCAAATAGCATTTATTCCTCTAAGGCAGAATGGAAAAGAAACAGCAAATCAGCATCTTACCAGATTTCTCACACTGTTGATTTTGGGTATGTAATATTGTCACTTATGAATTATGTGAGGTAATAGAGAGTATTGCATTCAGCAATAATCTGAAGTTTAGAGGACAAATAGGATAGGATGAGAGCTCAGGATGATCATGACTAATTGGAGAAATGGTCTGAAAAAGTAATCTGCAATTCCACGTGAACAAGTATTAGAGACTAAATGTACGCATGTATAATCAACTTCACAAATACAGAGATAGGAACTAACTGCTTAGTAATTCTGCAGGAATGAGTTCGTAATGGATCACAAGCTGAGAGTCAAAAACAATATGTTATTGCAAAAAAAAAGGGCTGAGATGCATAAACAGGATTGAAGTGATTAGGATACATGAAATAGTCCTTCTGCTTTATTCAGCACTGGCAAAATCTCAGCTGGACAGCTATGTCCAATTTTGAGTACCGCACTTCAACAAACACGTGGCTGAATTGGAGGGAAAGCAAAGGACATTAGTAAGCAATCAAACATCTAGAGAATGTTTAATGTGCAAATAAAGAGTTAGTTAAGGGCTTGGAGATACTTAGGCTAGCAGGAGGGCTGAGGAGGGACATACTAACAGTCTTCAGTCATATAAAAAGAGGAAGGAAATAACTGGTTCTTCTCATCTCAGGGAGAGAATGGGAAGGGTTAGATTTACATTCAGAGAGAGAGAGATTCAAAATAAACCTTAAAAAAAAAAAAAAAAAAAAACAAAAACCAAAAAACCAAAACCAAACCCAACCCATATTTAAAGGCAAAAGTAGGTAATGCTAGCACACGTTCCTTTTGGAGATGCTGGAATGAGTGATACTGGAGATCTCTAAGAAGAGGTTAAACAAACCACCTCCAGAAAAGATAGGAGAATTGTTTGATACCCTCTTGGAGAGATGGGAAAGGCAAGATGACCTCTTAAGACCTTTTCTGGACCAATTTACTATTATCTCTCTGATGATAAAGCTGAGGCATCATATTAGGATACCCTAAATTGTATCTACTACATGCTCTCCTTCTTCTTCACAGGGTTCCTCCTGCTAATACTTAGCTGTCCTGTCTTATGTTTCACTCTCTAACTGGCCATGCAGAACTCTTATTTCCAGTTACCCAATTACAATAGATATTAACCTTATGTCTGGCAACATATTGCTTCTGTTGTTATGGTTACTTGAATAGCAAAAGTAGAAAAAGTTATTATTCCATATTTCCATCTTCCAGTTACCAGGATCTTTTGACTTCCCATCATCTTCATATGGGGGGAAGTGATGTTAAAAGAACAAACCCTTTTCTTTGTAACAGTTCCAAATGTAAAACCCAACTTGAAAGAAGTCTGAAATACTGCTAGTCTTTAAATAAGTATCAAGATTTTTCTGAACATATTTATTTTCCTGCGTTACTCTTTCCACATCTGTAGAAATTATTTACACATACTGACTTCTCGGAAATACTCTTAGTATCAGTCAGGACAAGCACACGATCCTTCCTAACTCAAAGACTCTAGATATAAAGTTAGTAGATATAAACACAATCTCCTGGCTTTCTTTGTTGAGAGAAGGGTCACATCAAAAGCTGTAGAAGCTACAGTATCTATAAGAGAAGATGGGGTGTTGTTCTAGGGTAGTGGTATAATCTAAAAGCTGATACATAGCGATTTTAAAGTGCAGTCAAAAGGCTATACTCACTTTGGCCTGTCTCTAAAAGTTTCTTCTACAAAGTCGGCATTCACAATGGAATGTCCTGCAACTTTTCTGCAGTCTTTGACCTATCATTATAAGGGCAAATTTCTTCCTTCTTGCTCTAGGAAGTCATTTAGGATTTGACTAATGGGATTTTTCTGACATGCTGCATTCATCCACATCAGCTGCATCCCAGTTTTGGAACACAGATTTCCTCAACACTGAAGGTTTGAGGGCCCAGAATATTATAATATATAAATACCATATTTTAAAAGGTATTTACGCCTCTGACCTGGATCCCAGCCACCTTTAGAAATCTGACTTGTCCTGCAAAGCACCGATATGTTTATTTCAGAAGGTGTTAGGTGCCTATATACCTTTAAAATCTGTCTTTTCCCTGGAGGTAGGAGCTCTTCATCTTGTGGATTAATGTCCATTGTTTGCAGTTAAATGATTTTCTTTTCATTATCAGCTCTTAAGTATTTCTCTAGTTATAACAATCTCCTTTGTTCTCCCATTGTGTTATAAACGCTTTCCTATTCTGCCTTTCATCCTGTCCTTCCATCTCTCTCTTATGTTCTCCCTGATTTTTCCCAGCTATCACATTTTAGCCTCCTCTCTGAATCATAGGATGAGACTTTCCAAGCAGACTGAATCTCAAGACAGGATGAAATCCTATTCTATGTTGAAACTGTTCTTACTTATTTCAATGGAAAATGCCTGATCACATCTGCAGAAAAGATTTGGCCCTTTAAATCCAGAAAAACACCAGTATTTTTATGCATTTGTCAAACTACCAGTGTGTTACATGACAGCGTAAATCAGCTGGGCTTTTGCTTTCATTTCAGTCCTTGGAAAGTCCCTGTGCTGTCATACCCACAGGTAAAAGGACTTCTGAAAAACATAGACATTCTGATACAGGGGAAAAAAATCTATTAAAGTCAAAATTTTTGGTGCATTTGCAAGTCTCAGCATCACTGCCCCCATGCTGGTTTTATGAAAAAAAGCCGTATCAGTAAGTTTAACATAACTTCAGGTAAAAGTGATAAACAAAACATTTCTCTCTCATGTCAGAAGTCATCATGAAGAATTGACTTCTGTTACTCATCCCAAAAAAATTACAAGCTAGGTACACACGCTTTATTTGGGGACAAAGAATTAAAGTCAGCTCCATTCTTTACCCTATTTCTTTTAATTCTAACTACCAAACTTAGTTTTTTTGTATGCTGCTTCTCACATATCACCTACTGTATGGTGCCTGGTAAAGTGCATGGCCTGCTTTTTGGAAACATGATCCACTATAGGGGATTTTTGTGTTAATTTTCCCTGGGAAGAGTTATTGTCTCAGTTGATTCCTTTTGTTTTGAAAGAACATTTTGAATTTCTCTAAATAGACTTCTACATCCATGTAAATGACCATACTAAGTGTAATACTGTGAAAATACAGGCTCTAGTACTGCCCCCATATTACAGAGCAGCCCGTATGAAAAGGTAATTAAGCTCCACATAGTCCAGGACATTTGGTAAAAGCTGGTCAAGAAAATGTTTTTCCTGGAAAAGGTTCCTGCTGCATCAACGAACTGTACAATGCAGCCAGTGCAGAAAGAACATCTGGCACCTTACTCCGAGGAGGAGATGTGCCTGGGCTGAACTGCTGAAGCAAGTCCTGAGAGTGTAACACACCCCTGATTTACACCTGTGGTGTCAGTGCCATATAATCTCTGCTTGCAAGATTTAAATCAATGCAGTGTGATTTTCAAAAGCTCTCATACTGGGCTAACATCACTAACTTTGAAGTGAAGAGTAAAATTCAAATGAGGTATAATAATGCTAAGCTCTTCTGAAAATCCCTCCCATGACCTTGAGGCTAAGGAGTATTTCAAAATTTGATCAGCAAATTCTGGGTGTTGCACTTCTCATGTTGGAAGGGTGCTAACTCTTTTTTCCTGGAGAACCAAGTCACTTTGAGTTGTATCAAGTTACACACCTGAAAACAAAGAGTAGCCTAATTAATTAGCTTTTTATTATTTTGTTGGTTTAGGCTAGACACATAGGAACTGGGACATATAGCTAATAAAGCATATCATTGTGTCAGTGTAAAAGGTTTAGAAAAGAAACTTGCAGTGTCACTTGGACTTCAGATGCTCCCATCCCTTTCAGGATGTGTGCTTTCACACGTATCTCATTGAAGTCAATGAGACTGAGCTCCTAACCTCCTTTGAGAAAAGAATCCTGTCTCTGCTGAATATCACATACTCACAGACAATTCACATTAATGAAGAATTCAACAGGATATTGAAGTTGACTGCAAGTTCTCGCCTCACTTTTAGTTGATCTGCTTCCTTCCCAGGGAATGAGCAGTCCCTACCTTCCAGCAGCACTCTCCAGAGCGTGTCTTGACCTCCTTTTCAGGAGGTAATGACCCAACTGTTTCTACGAAATGCTTTTTGAACAGATTCAACTCCCAGAAGCATATGGAAAACTTGGGCAGCTCGATACACAAACCTGGCTGAAAATCACAGTAATGCAAAAATGACCCATGCTAAGCCTGAGGTTTCCCAGGCTGCCAAGGAGGTTTAGAAGCCTCTTTCCAACAAGTATTATGAATTTAAATCTCTCAAGCAGTTCGGAAAATCCTTTATTTAAGTTTTCTAATAGGGAAAGATAGAAGAGAGAATAACCAACTGTCAGGCAAAGACTACTCACACTTCAGCCGTACCGTTCTAGAAGAGGTAGCTGTGCCGCTAGTGTCTTCACTTTACCAAATAAGTCATCTGTCATGGGGAAAATTTTGTGTTTTCATAATACCATGGAAACCAGGCCTGGCTCTGGCATAGGCCGCAAACTTTCTGATCTCTCTCATCTTCTTGTGATCAATGTAGAAAAAGTACTGACACCTGTCATCTTGGCTCCATCCCAATTGACTTAGCTGCCCGATGCCACATTTTGCTCTTACACGAAGTACTGCAAATGTATTCACAAGGTTTTGTTCCCACCATGGGCTGGCAGTGATTTAACCCAATGCCACTTTTACTTCAAATGAAAATATTAAACTAAGTTTGGTGGTAGAATGGAACAAGACTTTGTAGTGCAATGAACAGACAGTGACCCAGCAGGGAGCAAGAGAAGTATTACAATGAAGCCTTCACCTTTCTTCGGCTCTGTGCAAAAGCCCCTAGCAGTACTCAAACACATTTTCATGGGACAGTCAAATTTCTGCTGAATAGGATGAAAAGATGAAGCAGCCCATTTCACCATATTCAGCAGGCTCCTGCACATAGAAGCCCTGCTTAGCATTTCTGCTGAGCAGAGCCCTAGGGCAGAAAACATATTGAACTCCCATAGTGGAGTACCAGTAATGGCTTTTTAAAACTGTATCAATTTGTATCATCTGCAAAGCACGAATATTTAATCTGGTTTTAATTACAGAAATCTCCTAGATATTGTATTTCTTTTTCTCTCTTCCTGCCCACCCCCTTTATCAATTTTGTTGCTGCTGTTGTCCTGCTCTTCTAGGCTAGCTGTGTTTTGCAAAACTGATCCAGTCACCAGGATCCTTTTATCACTCTGCTTTGAAAAAAGAATTGAATTTCTTTTGTACATTGGGGTGAATTTGTAAATAACACTCGTTCAACAAATTTTGCTCCAAGGATCACTCTGGGAATATATTCAGATCAATATCATCCCTGTTAATATCACTTGAAAGTAACACTGTGCAGCACCACAGTGAGGCTGTGGGAATATCATCTTCAAAATAGGGGGTCGAAGAAAGTCAAATGAGAAGTGTTGAGCAACAGGATATTGTTCATGCAGCCCATGCACTAATTCTCTTGAGCAAGGTACACTAATTATCTCCTAGTATTGCCAGCAGCACACACGTAGGCTCACTGGTATGATAACTGTGCTAGGAGCTGTTTATGCTGAGGTTAAAAAAATGACATGAAATTACATGAAATTAATAAGTAGAAATAAATAAAGGGAGATAAATAAAAAATAAAAACCAAGCCATAGTAAAATAAATATAAATATTAATAAATTAAATTAAATAGTTATGACCAAAAATCCCTATGTGCAATGCAATTATTGGTTATTGTAACTTACTTAACACATAATCACAGAGAACAGCTCCAAAGAATATTAAAAAGTACATTCTGCATCCTAAGGGTTTTTTTCCCTTCTTTAAATAAACATACTGAGGTTCTTTAAATAGTCCTCTCTGCACTAAGCATAAGTGCAACAAAAGATGTGCAAAGGCTGCAAAACACAACACAGCACCAGAAAAAACAGACTAAACACTTGAGTGAATGACTCAAGTCATGACTATCTCCTGACCCCCAATGTTCTGGTAGGGTATTAAAGTCCTCTCACCTCACGCATAAGCTCTCTTCCAAAAGCTAGTGAAAAGGCTTTTGAGCGCTTTCTAGAAATCACCAGAGCTGTCAAAATAAAGGAGGGGGTATATACACTAGGTGTATACACCTTGCTTGCTCCCCTTTCCCAACAGAATATAGGCAGACTTTAAGCGTCTCTGCAAGTCTTGGGTAGAACAGTGTCTCCCACAGGAAGGTATTGCCCCCCAGCCATGCCCGTGCTACATAGATAAGAACAAACATATTGAATTACACACAGCCTGAAAGTTGATGCAAATCTCTGAGCTGCAATTGATCCAAATTAGCAATAAAGGCCACCAGTGTCCTGATACTTTCTATGTATTTTCCATGCTACATTCCCAGGCTGTATGCTTTCCCTGTCTTTTTTCTGGGCTAAACATCAGCCTCCCTGTCCTCGTCCCAGTTAAATATTAGGTGAGTTGTATAAGGATGTTCTGTAATACTTGTTTTACTCTTTTTATGGCTCTGCAGAAACCTTTTTTACAATTTTGCCCACTCTTGCAAGACTAGCATTTGACTTGCTTTTATAAATGCCCTTTGTTCTGGACTTAAATCCCTTCCTAGTCCTTTTATATTTTGGGAAAAACTTGCAAACATATCCCAGGCAAAAGACAAACCCAGAGTCAGAAAGCAAGCAAAAGGAAGCCTGAATTTACTTTAAGAACATCTCATGATTTTTTAATTCAGTCTCATGATTAGCTAGGAACAGGCTGACTCATGACATTTGAGTGCCCTGGCTCAGCAATACTGTTTTCACTGTCAGAATGCCTGTGTACATCCTCTGGTCCCTGTGCTCCTTCATATCATCCTCAGCTGATTTGCATTGCTGGGGAAATAAATGATTACAAATGTTAAAGGACAGTATTAGAAAAATAAATTGGATCTAAAGAACATGACTTGGAGAGGTCTCTCCTGTACTGGCTGACTTCTGTTCCTAAAGGTTTCCCTTCAGATTCCCAGTCATAGATTTACACTGTAAAGAAGCATCATGAAAATAGATGTGATCTTACTAAAAGGACTGGCCCAGGGACTTTCTCTTCTCACTTTCCATCAGTGATGAATCCCTTTAGGACAACTTTGCAGCAACCAAGTTAAACAAGCAAACAAGTTTTCCAAGTTTTCCCTCACTTGACTCTACAGGAATGGAAGTGAGCCCGTTGGTCTCTATCTTCCCTTCCATTTCTTAGCTTGTGTTGATTTGTTACAATGTCAGTGATCCAATGCTTTGTGCTAATCTTTCTTTCTTAATTATCTTTATGTTAGGTGCTGAAGCACATGACTTACCTTCCTGAATACATTCCACACTCATCTGCTCCAAAGCGATAGGAAAATATGAAATGTATTTGCCACTAACAATATTTTTCTATCTACCTAATATAAAACATCTTCAATTACTGGTTCAAATGTTATACATAAAATACTAACAGGAATCCAGCAGTAATCATAAGCAGAATAGCAACCAGAGACCTAGCTTCAGGTCTGGGCATCTGTTTTGCAGTATGAAATAACATCAATTTTGAAACACGATTCTGCAGCTCACATGAATAAATCTTGACACATGAGATTAGAACCACTGAAATCAATGAATTCCTTTATTCAGCCTTAACGTGTGTTGACTTCAATGAGGCTTGCCTAAGGACATGCAGGTTTGTTCCAGTGGTCCAGCTTGCTTGAGTGCGAACTGCAAGACTGGGCTTACAGCTTGCCTTTCATGCAAAAGGTAGTCCAGAGCCTTAAACCTAGGAGATCTTTATTTTCATCAAAGCCAGATCTGGGCTCAGTACACCAACAAGGCAGTAAAACTAGATTTTTCTGCTAGATAATGACAAGAATTATTAATAAAATAATAGCAAAACAAGAGAGAAATTCAGCAAGAGTAGAGCAAGAAGAATAATGTTTTCATTGGCCACATGTTGCAAGGAAAAATTTTTATTTGGGCCCAGTCTTGAACACCTTAGAAACGCCATATTCTTTGCTGAGCTCAGGAGGAATTCAGTGAGCACAAATATGGGATGGATGTCTTGAGAAGATGCAGCTACACAGAAGAGCTGCAGAAAAAATGTATGTGGCAAAGGTGTTAAACACGACACCACAAAAGAAACTGTTTAAAACAATTTCACCTAACTCTTGCAATATAGAAGTTTGCACTTCTCAGTTCTGTGGTCAGCCTTGGGAAATTAAAGAATTACAGTAATGTGTTCACTCTAATCAACAAATGCTTTAGAATATTTATCCTCTCTCTTACCTTATATATACATAATCTGAAGACAGCTGAATATCTGAACAAGGAATCATAAACCAGTTTGGGCTGGAAGGGAGATTTAAAGGTCCCTTTAAAGCAGGGACATCTTCTAGCAAATATTCTTCATCTAGGTTTAATCCGCAGTTCCTATATCAGAGCAAAAGAAGCCTTCAAGTTTATCCTACAGAGAGGGTATATCTAATTCTAGCCTCAAGATGGACTAAAAAATGCAGTATAAAAGGTTCACCATTCAAGCTAACATCTTGGCAGAACTTTGTCACTACTAGATGACTAGATTGTGACTCATACTACAGCTCATCTACAGCAGTCTGAGCAAACACACCATTACTGACACACCTGCGCACAAAACACACCGGAGCTTGGAATTCAACTAGCAAGTAGGAAGCTCAGATACTTCTTTGGTGGAAAGACAAAGATGGCGCAATGGAGAGAACATGCCATTATCCTTCCACCAATCAGTGGATGGGACCAAGAGGTGTTTGGAAAAGGAAAGAGGCAGCAACATGCTGTTGAGGGAAGTTGATGCTTGATCTCAGGAGGAAAGGGCATCTGGGAAGAAAATGTGACCCCAAGGGACCCGTCTGAGACTTTGTGCCTCCTTACCCCCTCTTTCTTATGGCTGGGGCTTGAAGTCACAAATCTGGCTCAAAACTCTGTTTTACTATGTGTAATAAAAATCAAACAACCTTCTAAGCCCTACTCAGTTGATAAAAAACTTGATACCACCTTGATAGAAATTCTAATTTCAGTGAAAACAATGCTGACTGTTAATATATTTTAGTAATCCTCAGTAAGGCTGAAGCCCAGACTTCAAAGGCAAAAGTGAAGCTATAATGGAGTGAACCAGCTTGGACTGTTACCTTTGTTACAATTCAAAAGTGAAAAGAAAACACTAATGTGAAAATGACAGATATCAAACTCTCTCCTCCAGAATGGATATGTGCTTTCAGCAGCACAGGCAAATATTTTTTAAATATATACATGTGAAGATCTTTAAAAAAATCCTGGCGAGGTATCCTAGGACACCAAGGACAAAACACTGTGATGAAATCTACAGCTGAACAAGAATAATTTGCTCTGCCAAATCAGCCAGAGAAGTTAATCTAACTTACCATTTAAAATAACATTCAACTTCATGTATATTGACGTTATATTTTTCTCTTATCATATAGACAACTGTGTGTGCTGCCATTATATTTATCTCATCAAACAGACAACTGATACACAGTGAATACATGGCATTTATGTATCTACGTGTGTATGTACACACATATGTAAATACTGATATACACACACTCACACTTATACGCACACCCCCACGGGCTTAAATGTAGGGTCTACTACTAAGTTTCACTTTAATCATTCAAATCTGGCCTCTAAACACAAGCACACACTGTCGCACACAACTATGTGTGTTGAATCTGCTCCCCAAGGAGCAGAGGCTGGGCAAGCAGTTTCCTTAGTTCATTATAATCACCGCTTCCAATCTCTTGTTCGAGAGAAACCCTATCTCCAGGATTCTTTAGAAACCTGAGGCCAACATCTATTCATTTAAACTGGATCATTTTGCTGAAGTCAGGGGTATAACTGAGAGGGCAGTGTTTATAGGAAGACCACTTAAACCCAGCAATTTTTAATGTATTTTTTAAGCCTTAATAAGGTTTAAGCTTCCACCATATCTCTGTTAGCACTAACCAAACTTACACCAACAGGTTCAGTATCAATTAAACAAACTTCTTTTTCCCTAGCGTAAAAACACAGGGGCTAAAAATAAACCTGTTACAAAATATGCATTTTGTTTATACATATTTACACAGACCTCAGATCTGAATAGATGCAGTACCAGAAGGATAAAGCCATCTGATGCAGAAGATCAGTAAAGCAATCTGTAGGCTCTACAGGGGCCAGAAAAGAAACATTTGTATGGTGGCAAACAACATTATGCAAGACATGCATGTGCTTTAGTTGTGATGGAAAAATAGTTGCATAAGTTGTGTAAGAATGACTGGATCTTGTTCATGCCTGCACACAAAAGAACAAAGTAGTGTCTCTCCTCTGTTTATCTATTAAGATTTCAAACCTCAGGGTTACATTCTTCCTAAATCAGGATTTAACTGGTTTTGCTTTTTTTCTCCTCCTCCCTCCCTTTTCTTTCTTTTTTTTTGGTCCTTCCTTTTTTTCATCTTTTCTATTCCCTCCCCCCC
>JANRGW010021608.1:19605-32436 GCA_024733675.1 Psilopsiagon aymara
TGGGTTGCCCAGGGAAGTTGTGAATGCTCCATTGCTGGCGGTGTTCAAGGCCAGGTTGGACAGAGCCTTGGGTGATACGGTTTAGTGGGAGGCGTCCCTGCACATGGCAGGGGGGTTAAAACTAGATGATCTTTAGGTCCTTTCCAACTCTAACTATTCTATGATTCCATGATTCATATTCCCTCTCTATCTGTATGACCTGGAGGAAGTATAAGCAAGTTTTAAACATCTTAACTGTAAATGCATGTGGCCTTCTTTCCCTCTCTTTTACTATTACTACTTTCATCCTTTCAATCCACTAGTCACTTCCCTGGCTTTAAAGTTATTGCAAGAAGAACCTAGCACTATAAAGTAATATAATCATACAGATATCACATAAATGTCCAATAAATCTGCACTCATGGCAATCTTCTCCTGCATTTTCTTTCAGATACAGAATATCAGAGGACAATTTTTCTGCTATATATGTGTGCTGCTATGTTTTAGACTTTATTATTTGTAGTATAGATTTAAGATTGAGAATCAAAAACTACTCACATTTATTGTTTTAGCATCTGCAATTGAAGAGTAGAAAGACTAACAAATGGAATTATAAAACCTTCAGGAAAGCCGACTACAGTGAAGCCACTGGGGTGATGGCTGTCCGAAATCACCCTAACTGGTAATCATGAAAGATTACTTATACTACAAACTAGACATTAGCTTTGATGTCTTCCCCGAAGTATAAGCTGAATAACTGTCATACTGAATAACATCATATGATGGGTACTGCTAAGTTCTTACACTGACAAACAGGATCATTAAAGCTTCAACATTCTTTCAGGTAATCAATGTAATATAAGCAGTATGTGATTAAAAGCATTTAAGACATGAAAAGTGTCAAGGTAAAGAACAGCTCATTACTCAAAGGATGTAGTATCTATAAACCCAGCCATCTTAAAAGGAGCTGGTCATTTATTACTGCTGTTATTAGTAACACACAGCTACAGTGAATTTAGTAATTCATACTCCAAGATTTATAAGCTTTGATTGCAGAATATATACATATATACAAGTGAAATATATGCACATTTACCTACTACTGTAATAGAAATGATGTGAAGTATGCTCACATTTCAAAAGGACATGATTAATGTTAAGAATATACAGTTTGACTGCACTGTTTCAAAATTTACATTTGAAATAGTCACATTCAAATTTACTCAAATAAACATTTTCAATGAAATTTTCACTATCATATCAGAAATATTTATGACTCTTAATAGCTTGTGGCCAGCATAGGTTTTTTAGGGTGAGAATAAACACTCCCATCCTTGGGAATAATGAAACTTTCTATCGTGCAGATAAAGTTTCACCCATGCGGGAAATGGAGCTTTCTTGGAGATCTGCATGAGACTAGAGAACTAATTTGGACAAAAAACTTGATTGTCATAAAACTCACAATCATTATATTCTAATTGGAAGATAGGCTTCTCAAACTTCAATGTCTTTAGAAAGCTCAAAAAATATTAGGGACAGTTTGTAAGACAAAAAGGATTAAGTCAAACACATCCAAACAGCCCAGAGCCGTACATATACCATTTGTTTTGAATTAGAATGGTGAATACAATAAATGTTTTTTGCTGAATGCACTACTGTCAGTTGCTCAGTGATTAATGGTGAGATCAGGACTTGTATTATACTATACTGCAGAGGTAGAAGAATTTAAGCAACTAATCCCATTCCAGGTTCACAACTGAACAATGAGCAGCTTAACACAAACCTGTCTCTATTTACTATTTTTATAAGAAAAAATTTAGATGAACAAAAAAACCCCCTATCCATTGCAACTTACGGAGAAAATACTCAGTGGATTAGAGGCCTTGCAAAAATATTTTAGCTTCCATTGCAGTCCTGTTTCCATTCCCACAGAAGAAATATCATTCTGAGATCTGCTCTAGTCTGAATAACTACTATGATTCTTAAAAATACATTAAATAAAAATTTAAATTAAGTGATTCATCCAGCTGGAATGAAAAGGAGAAAATATTAAAGGGGTAAGGTGTTCCACATTCCTGAGCATTTGCGCAATATCAGTGTTTATTTTGTGCAGCAAAGTACAACAGCATTAGCATTGGCTTATACTTACTTGCACATAGGTGCCAAGGAGATGAAAGAGTAAAAGGAAGCAATTCCATAAATCTAGAATATGACTTGTATCAAACATATAGTTCTAACCTTAGTCTAATTATTGAGAAACTAGATGAGTGGCATAACAAGGAAGCTAATTCATTATTTAAATTTCAGTTTTAGTATTACCACACAGGGAGATATATAAACGAATACATAATATTCATATATTAGAGATTAAAATTCAAGCACTGATTGGGAAATATCAAAAATCAGAATACATATGGAAACACCATGTATATTTTATTATAAGTGAAATATACAGATATTTGTGTTACAAATGCATATTTATATTTAAGAACCTGAACATATTTGCAAGATGTTCAGAGTTATGAGAAACATGCTAAACCCATCAACATTAAAACTCTGCAATGCTCTATTCCTTAACTCTGTTGTTAAAACAATTTTTTGCTTTTCAAGAAAGCATCAGCTTTCTTGATATTACTTTCCAATTGCTATACTTAACCTTAGTATCCTTTCCCTGAGAGGAGTTGCAAAAAGGCAACTCTGAAGTTTCTACCTGCAGCCACCTCTTATTCATTATATGAATCTGTAACACTTCCTGCTGAAGACTGAAACTCACTGCAAAAGTAAAGCAGGTTTTTTAGATTTTTCTGAAATTTGATTAAAAATTATGAGAAGTGAGCAAACAATCTACTGCAACCCACAATTTTTTTTTTTTTCTCTTAATTTCTCGGGATTTTAAAGGATAAATTTGAGAGAATGAATGTTTTGTAACCACAGAAAACTCATCATATATTTGGTCTTTACTTAATGTCTGCATTTATAGAATTCAAATTTATTGCTACCTTTTCAGAATTTAGGAAAAAAATAACCTTGCAGCTTTGTCACTGCTACAAAGAAGAAAGCTGTAACTTCCTACAACGTGAGCCACAGACAGACTTGACTGAGATTCTTAGGGCACCCCTGCGAACACAGAATAAGATCTGACAGACTCCTTCAAATGAGGGAAAGGCCCAGAAAGAAAACATTTGCTGAACATTTAGTAAGGTATCCATTTAAGAAATATTCACATCCTTACCATCCCATTAGCAGAACACTGCTGCTACTGTCTCCTGAGAACTCAGACCCAAATAAGCATGTCTTACTATAGATTTCTCTCTTTTAATTTTTTGTGCTCTTTGTCCAAAGGCTAAAATCAATCTAGTAACCCCAGAAATTATACAAATTTGATAACTTTTTGTCAAAGTCCAATTTAGCATGTCTAAAATTAACTTTTCTACCAAGAAAATTATAACAAAGCTAAACCAGCAGGAAACAAAATCAAGTGCATCTCATCTGTCACAAGAACAATTGTAACATTTTTTAAGCCACGTTAGCTGCATGATCCCAATATGACAAAAAGTAAATCAAACATTTTTCAGAAATACAGTTGCAGTTAGTACCAATATATTATTTACTCCACTCATTCTGGCCTTCACAGGAAACCCATTTTGTTCAATTGTCATTGTTATAATTACCCGCCTTCCACAGAGGCAGAGAACTGGCACATATGCAGAGAAGTAAACAGAAGCCTCTTCTACTGGTGGATTAGTCTCAACATTGCCTATCGTTTTTATTGGGTATTTGACCTCGATAAGAGCAGTTCTCAGGTTGTTCCTGAGTGAGTGAAAGATCTTATTAACAACTTAGGGCTCTTAATGCCCAGTTTTCCAAAGCAGGAATGTAATTTCAGTTTCTTCCTTCAATATATTAATGACTTCTATTGCCATGAAGTTAGACTGCTGTAGAAGTCTAGCATGTTACAGATTGCAAAGTGGCACTAATCTGCTGCGTAAGCCCTGATCAACCTTAGATTGCTAAAACAGTGAAAAGGGCTTCTTTCTTCTCTACAGACTAAGAGGGTTTCTTTTTACCATAAAGTCATTGGGTTTGTCTGTCCTGACTGGTAAAAGACAGATGACCCTAAAGATGATAATTACCTCTAGGTATATAAAATGCATACCTTAGACTGCAACAGAATTAGTATGCTTTCTTCCACAAAAACACATGTCATTTAATTTAAAATTCAATCAACTCAAACTCTCGCTGTTATAAAGTAATACTACAGTAAAACTGTATACTTTTAAATATTTTTTTTTAAGTTAAGAATGCAGTTTTTTAAAAGCTTATTGCATCTCTGTCAGGAATACAATACCAATCATGCAACAACAAAAGTTTATGGATGTGCTATGTAACTATTTAGTTTCCAGAAACACTCCACAGTGCTCAGAATTTGTTTTAGTTTTGTTACCATGTCTTAACAATGCATGCTGTATTTTTAAATTCAAAAGCCTACCTTACCAGACCAAGAGTAGTAGTCACTACTTCGAAAATTATGATTTCCTGTAAGCCAAAAGTAATCCAATAAAGTGCCTAGGTTACTCTTTCAGCTCCAATGTCTTAGAACTTTTGCTTTAGACTTCTAAAGCCTTTTTCTTTATATGTTGAACAGAACTCTTTGAAGTCTTACAGACACCTCTATTGACTCTCTCAATGACAACTGAGAATTTTGATCTGGAATTCCACAGGCAAAGTGGCCCATAGTCCACCTTGAGACACTGAGGAAACAAGTCTGTCCTTCTGCAATATGTGTGTTTGTGTATATGCATACATATATAGGTACAAAAATAAGCATAAGTGTACTATTATTTATTTATTTATTTGTTATTATTTATTTATACTATGTGAATTTTGGTTATAGAATGAAGTCATTTAATTAAGAAATTAAGACTATAGAGACAACAGGGAGACTTCCAAGTGCCTCAGTGATGTGCACAGAATAAACGTATGAGAGAATGCTCTACCCTGATAAGTCAAAATATGATAACATTCCATGATTCCACAATAACCAGGTAATAAAGATCAAAAATAATATAATAAAGAGGGAAAGTAGGAAGAAAATACAAATCTAGAACTTATGTGAAAATTTCAATGATGCTGGACAGTCAAATGACATTGGTGGGCCTTACAGCAATGCAGTGACAGCTTAACGGAGCAGTGAGTTTGAAGTGAGCATTGTAAGAAAAGTAAGTCATGACAAAATGCGGTAGTAACAGCAACTGACTTTTGTCGATGGGAGATACATACTACACACCAGCAAAATAATTTCATAACACTGCAGCTTGGAAGTTCCCTCCAAGCTCAGATACAGAATTACACTTTTAGAGGAATCAGACTACAAATGTGTAAACTAAAATTCTCTATTAATTTTGTCACTTAAAACTCAAATGCAAGCTATTCCCACAAATCAGTCTGCACAACTGTGATCACACCCTCCTATATGTTCATTAGTAGAATTCACTCTTTATTTACACCATCACATCTGCATTTTATGTGGGAGCCCTGTTTCATGTAGCAAGCAGATGTTTACAGATTACATGGTTGGTTTCTTTGCTTTCTAAAACTGCTATACAGCTAAATCTATTTTTTCTTCTCTCAACCACTATGTGGTACCCAGCTTTGAATGGTCTTCCCAAAGAAGAATGTCTCACACTCTGATAGTTCTACCTTCCCTGACCTGTTCACATCACACTGTCATCATTCTCCTGAGGAAGCAAGGACCATGTTCATTTCTTTCACCTGATACTCTAAACCAGGAGGACCAGGGAGTGCTGCTGGGTTCCACTGGCCTCCCTAATACATAGTTCAGTTATTTGAAAGAGTCTGGAACTGACAGGCGTCTTGAGACAAAGAAAAAGATGAGGAAAGATGAGACTGCTCTCCCCAGACAGGAACTCCATTCAGTATCTCTCAGAAAAGACAGGAGCATAATTTTCTCTAGCACTGAAGTTACACAAGTAACAAGATAGTGAATTACAGTATAAATCATTCTCTGTGCATACAAAAGGTCACTATTCCAGATTTCTGAAACTACATAGAAAGAAAAAAAGTGAACAGTAAGAGCAATGTAATACTAATTTGCAGATAAAGAACTGAGACTTAGTACAATTAAACAATTTCCCCAGGTTTACAAAGGAAGTCTTGCATGTGAAACAAATATTCAGACGCTTTTCAGTGAGCATCACAATCTTTCTGCCTTTCATGTCCCACTTTGACCAGTTACGCTTCAGATCTTTTAGTCCAGCCTGTCTGAATTATCAGTAAACCAATGCATACAGAGGTATGAGTACAGAAATATTAACACCATGTGTTCTGAAACATGGTGACATTCCTAATCAGATTACTGTTTCAATGCATGTTGCTTTCATCCTCAAAAAATATTCTTTTGATTGTAATATATTAAAAAACATTTTAATTTGTAGCAAGGATTTAGTAGTCACTAAGTTGTTTCTGAAGGGTATGTGCCTAATAGCTCTGGAGACTTAAACACAGTGTCTACTTACAAACATACACAGCATCACCCAGAGCTCCTAAAAGTCACTCTCTCAGTAAAGCTTAAAGTTATTCTTGAGGGTCATGAGGGTTCAGTCTCCAGGACAGTTGAGTCATTT
Organism: Psilopsiagon aymara; assembly: GCA_024733675.1. Classification (NCBI taxonomy): domain Eukaryota; kingdom Metazoa; phylum Chordata; class Aves; order Psittaciformes; family Psittacidae; genus Psilopsiagon; species Psilopsiagon aymara. The sequence continues at coordinate 26,229 of JANRGW010021608.1, forward strand.
GCTTCACAGTTGACAGAGTGCTGCAGTGTAGTCTTCTTAAATACCACAGTTAAATTAAGATTGTTATGCACAGTGAGAGCAGCCACCAGTTTGAAAAAAGGACATAACATACCAGTTTTAAAACTTTTTTATAGGATCACAGTAGAAATAAACAAAAAGTCCTGCATCAATAAAGCCCCAAACCTTGCCATATCCAAGCGGTCCTTGATCCTTTAATGGATCTGACAGCACGATCTCTGTGAGATACTACTGCACTGCTCATACAAACCACTCTGATGTACTAAAACACAACCCCATAAATAACATCAGTTCCTATCAGTCTGACTCTCCAAATACCTGATTTAGAATCCATCACCTAAAATAATACATGGTATTAATCTATGACAATATGCACAATACTGTTGTCAAGTATATTCCAAACGTGCCTTTAGTAGAAATCAGATCTCCAGGTGAAAGACTATTGCATCTGAAATTCCTGCCCAAAGTCCTAAGAGAGTGCAAGTTTTCTTGGTAAATTTGCCACAAAACTTAAGGCTTTGCTTATGCATACGCATCAGAGCAACCCGTGCTAAACATCTCTGCACGTTCCACACATCTAAGTGGTAATAGGACCTATAAACTATGAGTTCTCTCATGTGTCTTCTGCCATAATAATGCCACAATACAGAAGTGGTTTTGTTTAGATGACTTTAGAAAACTTCCACGAGATGGCAAACTGGAGAAACCCAACTTAAAGCATACACTTTCTGAACTCTTGGTCCACTGATTCAATTCCAAAGAGCACCACTGCCTTTGGTATAGTTTTTTTTCCAGCTGTAACAAAAAATCCAAGTAAGGCACAGACAATGGAACAAAAAAGTACAACTACGCCATCAGGTAGTACAATGCCACAAGAAGTTTTCACCTGCATCCATACCTACAGTAGAAATATAGTTTCTTGTTTCAAGTGACTGCATTGAGGTATCTCTTTCAAACTAATAAAACATTCCTGGTTACAAACACATACTTCTTGAAACCATACCTATTAATGGATAAACAACTACATGAGTTAAAATTATGTTTTTAAATAAATCTTACATTGGTATGGCTCAGCCCTTATAATAAAACACTACATATTTTAAAAAAAATTCAAATAATTCAAAGCCATCCCAAATCTTTCAGTATACTACCACTGAAAACCAGAGTGCAACTACACTAAATTTCTGAGGCTTGTTACACCTAATTATTATAAGCACCTAAGGACACGATCCAGAAGTCAGAATAAAGTTTAAAGATGGAATAGAAACTTCTGTTTTTCCCTTACCATGAGTAGCTTTTTAAAGTGCAGCTTAAAAAAAAGTATCTTTATGGATCTTCTATCTGGTGTCTATTTTATTGACACATTCTAAAGAAAATATCTTTAATACCACTACAGCTGAAAGTAATCTCTATTTTGATTTAGCACTTAAATTACTGTCTTTCCACCACTTTTTCTGAGGACTACATCAAGACATATAATCAAAATCTTAAATCGGATTGTGTATGTATAGCTATCAGAAAACCTACAACCTTAACAGAGAATATTTTAAGTCTTCCTGTGAGAGAAATAGGTCTCACAAATGTGAAAAGATAAATCTGAAAGAAAATTGAGAGATTTCTCATTTTCAAACTATTATTAAACTCCTACAACCAAAATGCATTTTTGCTGAGAAAACAATCTCTCTCATCTAAAACAATTCAGAACAATCCCAGGTCCTAAACTGTTGAGGAAAGAAGAGTTGGTTTCCTACTTGAAATTCCTCTGACTCTCCAGAAGGCTCTGGATAGAACCTTACAGTGATTCACAGGCTCATAGAAATTTCAGAAGTCTATGCAAGTCAGTGTAAACCACAGGGAGCTGGAAGAAGAGATTGTGATTTGCAGCTGTTATTTATATGCATGGTGTTTTAAAGCACAGTAAAGAGACAAGACAAATTACTTCCTTTGATTCAGTTCTCAACTTGGTTTTATATGCTTAAAAAAGCAGAAACTTGGGATAAGATATGGAAGATGCATGCAGAGCTTCTAATCAAAGTAAAGGACCAGTAGTACACCACAACCTCAGTAATTACATGATTACTTTGTGTAACTAGACACTGAAAACAAATAGCCTTCAGAGCCAAATATATAATAACTGTAAAACTGGCTATAAGCAAGAAAATAATAATAAAAAAATAAAAATAGAAAATAATGTGGTTGAATGTGAGGGGGACAGAGAAAAAAACCCCAAGTTACATAAATAGGCATATCATTTTTCTCTTTTTGCTTAATTTTCTTTAGTCTATGAAATTTATTCCGTATTTATACATCTCCAGACATCTGGCAGCTTAGACAGAGTAGAAACTTTAAATGGAATTGTGAATATTCACATCTTGGACATGTTCACCATACAAATGCATATCAAGCCTACGATACAGCACACTGACACACAGAGCAAACTGACACTTCTACTACAAGACAATGCTATTATATAAGAAATCTGCACATGATAGTAGTCCTTCAAGTTTATTTATTCTAAATTCTTTTTTACAGGGTTGCTTTCAATTTGACCTTCAAGCATATTTACTGGTTTAATGGACTTCATTTAATTGAAAAAATCTGTTTAGAAAACAGAAATAAATGAATAAATAAAAACATTGAAATAAACCTCAATTAAATGGCTACTTTTGTAACTACTGCTATAATTTTTCAGTTCAAACAGAATTAGCATATCATATAGTAATAAACCTTGGTAAAGGTAAAAAATGAGTATGAAACAAATTAACCCCAGCATTTTACCCTATCAGCGTTGCACTGGTTCTTTCTCCCTCCATCTCTCTTGATCTTTCAATGGCTACATTAAATTTTTGTATCTCAGCATTCTAGACTGTGTTTTTACATATACAACAATAGCATTTTCGGGGTGACACTTTATCAGCACCTCATAGCAAATAGTAAGTGCAGTCACTAAAAAGATTCTCATACCATGGGTAAATCTCTTACCCTACCACTCCTGAGTACATCACTATTGTTTGTTTAGGACCATAATTGCCATATAATAGACCAAAGTCACACTCTTAACTTTACTAAAGTGTAACTTAGTGTAGAATTTTATTATCAAATAACATTTAATATTCAGAAATGCAGATGTATTGATGAATAAATATAAAAATATATGACCAAAATAACCACTGTTAAGGATACTCAGCTTTCATATAAAAATCACATTTTCAGAAAATCTGAATAGCTTTAATATTTATTTAAGTCTCTCTTACATACGACCAGATTTTCAAAATTGCTCAGCAGCTAACAGCTGCCCTGGAGAAATGCAGAACTCAGAAAAATAGAAACCATTATGAATTACAATCTTAATACTGAAATACAGTTAGTTAGCTACCAGTATATGGAAAATAAAGGATTTTTATTTTCAAGTATTGTCATGCTGAGCCCTCCTGAGCATAGACTAACTGTGAAGGTAGTTAATTTGTTTGCACAGAGAACGATTTTCTGTAATCACAAAATATAATAAACACAAGAATAAAAATTGTGTGTAGGACTAGGAAACAAGCATATAAACATCCACCTTTCCTGCTTAGCACAGAAAACAACTGCATTGTGAGCAATCATATAGTGTGAAGCTAAAATGAAGAATGGCAAAAGTGGGGCTGAGGTGCCAAGGCAGACTAGCAGTGCTTCAGATCCACCTCCATGATTTAAATGTATTGAGGCATTGTATATATTTTTTGCAAATTAGAGCAATTAACTTTTTGGTACTCTGAACAGGAGGGGAAGCACACAGACATAGAGGGATACAGCTGAGAATGTAATAAACTGAACTATCATTTGGAACCTGCTCGTCTTTAATCTGATTTGGTCTTTTCCCCTGGGAAGGGGAAATCCCACCAGTCATGCTGGGGCTCTCACTCATCCATAGCTTTCTCCTGCTTCTGCATCTTATTCTCTTTATAATTTACAGTTTTTCATGCTCTACATCAAGTACTTTTCAGAATAACTTTTGCCTCAGTAAATGAGATGACTGCAAATATGCTTGACATCTTAATATCCTGCAACATTCTTTGTGAGAAAACAAACACTTGAATAACTATTTAATGGCTTATCCATGTTACAATAGTAAATCAAAAGCTGTTCTTTTCTGGAAATTTCTTTCAAAATTTTAAACTGATGAAAACAAATCAAAATCCTGAAAAAAAAAAAATAATAAAAAATGCAGCAGCATAAAAATGATGGCAAACAAAACTTCAGCAATACTTGTTACTTTTCCCCAAACAGGATAAATTTAACATTTCCTTGAAATTAAAAACCATTTGAAATATTTCAATTGCTTTACTCTTTGCACAAATTTCATACTTTTTACTTAAACAAGCATAATTACTGAAAACATTGTTTCTGCTACAGCCCACAGCTACATTGTTCCACTTCTTTTTCCTATTTTATTTGAGAACACAGGGAGATCTGTTGCACAGGTACACTTCGCATTGCTCAAGATTCTGGGCAGAGTCCTTCTCTCTTCACAAACTGCAATAATAGTAAGGTGGGAATGTGTATATAAAGTCTGTAAAGGCCTCTTATAACACAAATATAAATAAATAGTTTTCCTACATTTTTCTATTGGTTCATTTCCTTTCTACTTTTTTTTTCTATGCTGGTGTTTTGCTTTCCTTTTTTCTGCAGTTCATTGTTCATATTAATGAGGCGAAATCAGGCTGGATCCAACAGCCCGAGAGAGAGGTGAGGCTGCCGCAGCTCCATGCACCCAGTACAACGTGCAGTAAGCCAACTACGTATTCCCAGTAAGAACATGTACATAGATCATCTGTATGCACCATACAGACACAGTCAGTGTAGTCAGAGACACAGAGCATTCACATGAACAAAGACAGCACAAAAAGCCTCATTCCACTCCCTTCACTGGCTGAGCAGGATGGAGGTGCATGAGTAAGACTATGTATATACATACACACACAACTGGGATCCCTCTGGCAGACAGGCTCAGGCACTCAGTCTGTCCAGCAGTGCCCTGGTATCCCAGTCTCCCCAGTTGCTGTCATCTTGACATGTGATCCCCTGAAGCTGCAGCCCCACTCCAGTTGCTGGTGCAGACCCCGCACTCACACACACACAGAGATACACATATGCACATGTACATACAAGCAAAGCTGGCCTTAGGTTTCACTCATTTGGGTCTCTCCAGTCACCATCAGCCAGGCACAGGGACCCCCTGAACCAAAGTCAGATGCCAGTTCCTGGCACATGGACCTCCATACAGGCATGGTCAGTACAGAACCCCTCATCCAGGAAAGAGTTAGAGAGGATAGGGCAGAGTGTACCCTCAGCAAGTCAACAGATGATGCAAAACTGGAAGGAGTAGATGACACACAGAGTATTCTGTTGCCATCCAGAGAGATCTCTGGAGACACGTGCTGAGAGTCAATAGACAAAAATCCCTTAAGAGCAAAGCAACTTTCAAAGAACAACACATCATATGCATGAGGAAATTATTCTCTCCACTAACTCTTCTGAAGAATTCCGGATGTAAAGGACAAGAAAGATCTGTATGGAAAAGAAATAATAGAAACAAAGAGAAAAAAAAACACTTTGGAGTATGTTTTCTTTCTCTGAAACATTTATAAATCTAGAAAAAAGTCCACAATTCTTCTCTTATGGCCTCCTCTCCTTCCTTTTGAACAATGTCATATCTTTTCTTTCATGTTAGCAGTTTAGTAGGGTATGGTTTCACAGAAAATAATTAGATTTTTATTATCTTCCCACATAATATATTAACTATTAGCTAGAAAAATATGCTCCTCAGATACAGTGTATATTCTTTTAGTATTTTACCCAATTTAAAATTTCCCTCATTTAAATGACAGTGGCACCAAATATCTCGTATCACAGAGAGCCTTTCTCCAAAGGTAACTGAGAAAAGGAACACTCAAATTCAGGTTCAAGATCACCTTAAGAATCTGAATGTCCACAAGTCCATGCGACTGAGGAAATCCATTCACAGGTCCTGAAGGAGCTGGCAAATGAAGTTGCTAAGCCACTGTCCATCATATTTGAAAAATCATGGCAGGGGAAAATGGATGATCTGGGGAACTACAGACCAATCAGCTTCACCTCTGTGCCTGGCAAAATCTTGGAGCACATTCTCCTGGAAGGCATGCTGAGGCACATGAAAAACAACAAGGTG
>JANRGW010021609.1:0-15895 GCA_024733675.1 Psilopsiagon aymara
TGGGCAACCCATTCTAGTGTGTCACCACACTCACACTCACACTCACTTATATCCAATCTAAATTTCCCCTGTTTAAGTTTGAACCCATTACTCCTTGTCCTATCACTACAGTCCCTACTGAAGAGTCCCTCCTCAGCATCCTTATAAGCCCCCTTCAGATACTGGAAGCTGCTCTGAGGTCTCCACGCAGTCTTCTCTTCTCCAGGATGAACAGCCCCAACTTTCTCATCCTATCTTCATACAGGTGGTGCTCCATCCCCTGATCATCCTCGTGGCCTCCTCTGGACTTGTTCCAACAGTTCCACATCCTTTTTTGTGTTGAGGACACCAGAACTGTACACAATACTCCAAGTGAGGTCTCACAAGGGCAGAGTAGAAGGGCAGGATCAGGTCTGCTAGGCCAAAGATATATATCTATATATATGTAAGTGTTTGTAAATAAAAAATTGTTTTCACCCTCATTTTAACCAAAGATAGGAAAAGCAGTAATTATAACTTAAACAGCACTGATGCAAAATCACAACAGTGTTTTGGTTATCTGTTTTTATCTTTCCTTTGAAGGTCTGGCTTGCATAAGGATTACAGCTAACTCTGCAGAGGCTGAGAGATAGCTTAATATTGCTCATAAAGGTTATCACCTTGGTGCTTCTCATCATGGCCACACTGTTGTTAATAACCCAATCTTGAGTTTAAGCAGGAATATTTATCTTTAATATATATTTCTTGCTTCCATATATTTCAGGGAAAGGCATTGAATATATTGGCAAGAAGGGCAAACAAAAACAGACTTTCCCGAGATGTTAAGCACATATAAAAATCCAGATGTTTCCAGCATCAGGATTTTTTTCCTTTCTTTGGTCTCTGTTTTCCTGCCAGGCCCACAGGAAAGCACTCACAGAATGAAACCGCTCTCCAATGATTGCTTTGAGGAGCAAACTCCACAAACAAGAAAAAACAAACAGTCAAAATCAAGCATTTTCTTCCTTTCTCATTTGTTTGGCTGCTGCCGCTGAGACCCAGGCTCATACCTGGGGTAAAAGGCTTTCCTGTTTCTCCCAAGGCCCAGCTTGTGTGATCTGGGGACTTCTAAGGGTGGGAAAGGGGGGGCACAAAGGGGGGGGGCTCATCTTGCAGATCCTTCCTGCAAGACATCTGAGTGATGACTGCTTATTGATCCTGAGCCTGCGTGTGGCGGTGGAGATAAAGTTGTGTTTGTTGCACATCTCCCCGTGGCCAAAGCATCCTTATCTATGCTGCAAACTGGGGGTGATACAGCTTCTGCTGGTGCTGGGGGAGTCTGGGGAGGGAAAAGACCTTGTGCTAAGGAATTTCCCTTATTATCTGATTAATCTTTAGGACTTCCCTGCCTTCCTTCCCCTCGTCTTACAATCACACTGTGTATTGGCCTGGAGGACTCCTGGGAATTTGAAGGACATGCTGATTTATTCATTGTTGCATTGCTGCATTAATGAAGGGCTGTAGTCTTTCCAACTCGTTGGGTTCTCTAGACTTGATAAAACTCACGTAAGAACACCGGGAGGATTACTCTGCTGCATTGCTGCTACTCCTCTGCTTTATTAAATAGCTGTAGCATTAGATTCTCTGCAAAATATTAGTGCAATTAGTGATTTGCATTTATATCAGTTTGATAGAGAGCTGAGATAAAAGAATGATGCCATAGCATCTTGCTGATGCTACTTTTCTTCTCTGAGTGTTATTTCTCAATATCTCACTCCATCCTGACCTAGCAGTAATGATGTCAATGAAAACTTTTCTTTTGATGTGAGAGGGAGCAGGAAAAACTCACCCTTAGATTCCTTTCACAAGCCTGGCTCTCATTAAAGTGGCTGGAAAAAATCTATGTGTCCAGTTTGTATATGGAAATTATGTTGATTGTCCCTTCTGGCTATTACCAAAAAATAAAAGAAAAAAAAAAAAAAAAAAAAAAAAAACAAAAACAAGCAAAATAATTCAGGAAAGAGAGTGTAAGTCCAACAAAGAATATTTTCCCAGTCTATTAAATCAGTACCGTGTATTCCATGGTTGTGCTTACTGCACAGTAGGGAAACTCATTTTCAGTGGAGGATAGCGAAGTTAATCCTGTTCTGTTTTCTTTTGCTCACTAAATGAGCTGAAGGACATGTTTTTGTTAATTGTACGTACAGAAAATGCACATGCAGAGCTCAGTTTAATTCCCCAAGTTACAAAGATTCCAAGAAATCTGGTTAAAATCAGGGGGAGAGAGGAAATAGGAAATTCCTTCTCTCTTATTTTTTTCCTTTTTAACAAAAATTTTTCAGATTGCTGTGGAAAATGTGAATGTTGAAATGTTGAAACTTTCCTTCAGCTACAGTCTGTAAATCTGTGATTTTCTGTCAATTCAATGTATCCTGTTTCACTGAGCTCTGGCAAGTTCACTGATAGGGGAAATGTCTTTATTACAGAGGGAATTGTTTGCTCTGCCACTATCAGTTGTGCTAATAGCAATTCCCAAAACATTGTTAGGATCTAAATTTTCAGCCAAGTTTCCTCTGGAAGAGCAAAACCAGGTTCTCCACAGACATATGGCTGCTGCCTGCCATTGGGCTTACCAGTGACAGACAACGGTCATGTTACCTGACAAAATGTATGTATTCTGCTAAGCAGATTTGCCCACTCTAAAAGGTCTCTTCAAGTCAAAGACAGTGGTTTGCTCTTTGAGCAGTCCCTGGATGCTGGGACAGCCCTCTCTATATTTCTGTTGCTTCTCTGTCCAAGCACAGCAAATCCGACACAACCAGCAAAACTGATATTTGCAGAACTGGGTGTTTCAACATAAGGCATTGAAGCCAGCAGCTGAAGAAAGTCATTTTCCAGCTACCTGAGTCACCCCCTGCTCACCAGCTACCAGTGGGTGCTGCTGCATGCTCTGCTCCTCAGAGAACCAGATTACTGCTTGATATGTTGCTGCATAAGAGTAGCTGGCAATCTTAGTCAACTCCCCATTAAAGTCTTGTCTGCACGTCATCAGTGAATGACTTGATCTTTAGCTGCTTTTACAACAGGAACTCTTCTCTCACCACTTCCCAGCGTGCCACAGCAGAACAGAACTATGACACATCCTCCCATATTTGCCCTTCTGAAGCACAAAATGCTCTTTCAAATATGCAGTCCCATTTGGGGTTTCTTTCCTATGACTCGATCCAACTGCCATTTCTTGTGCTATTTTGTTGACCCATACCAAGGCACAGGAAATTTCACTTCCCCCAGCCATGGGTACAGAGTGACCAGTATCTATCTCTTCCCTCAGGAAAGAGGATCAAGATCTTCCAGATGCTGAGAGACAGGATAGTATGGCTTTTAATGGTGCTGCTTCTCATCAGCATATCTACACTATTCTCCATAAGCCAACAGGAGAGGAAAGGTCCTCATGTTGCCTGGGTCACTTCCTCCAAAACAATTTTTGTTTGTTTATTAAGCATGTGAAGAATTTAGGCCATTAAAGTTGTGTAATATCTATATGATCCCTCTTAAACATGCTCAAGAAATAGCATCCACAGAGAGAGATTGGAACTCAATTTCTTTAAGCATTTATCACAACAGTCAAACCAAGCATGCCTGGTCTCTGTCTCTGCATAGGTGTGCTGGGTGGATGTTTTCATTAAGCGATTCATGCCTTCATAGATGTACAGACCCCTTTACCATTCCCTTTGACCTTATTACTTTTTACCAAACTCATCTAAGCTTTTCACTCAGTCAGTGGAGGAGGTAAACCCACCCTCTCTGTGATTCTACAGGTCCTACTTGGATTCCCTCTGGGACGAGCTCATATGTTTTCACTATCAAGAAATGTTGAAAGGAAACTGCTAAGTGCCAAACCCTTTGGCTGACCAGGACTTGGCTTGTCCATGGAGGCAGCAGCCACAGTCAGCTGGATATGAGAAAGGGGAATAATTCCTCCTACACACCCAAAGACCACACTGACTTAGTGAGCAAAAGGCAAATATGGGCACTTGGGAGAACTGCATGGAGACCACCATATTCAGAGTGAGAATCAAAGCCACACTGTGGGTGGGAGCTGGAAGACAAGTAAGAGGGGAGAGAGAGAAGAACACAGCAGAAGAGTAAGAGAGGGCAAAAGGTTCATAAAATCATTCTATAAAGAACCCTTTTATTCCCTCCTTGCTGACCATTAGCACAGCAAACGATGCAGGCATTTGGCAAGGCTCTGCCTCTGCGATGCACACAACAGGGACCTACCCCATGCTCTGCACACACTGCAGTTCCCACTCACGGAACCTCTCCAGGGCCCTTTCTGGGTTAATTTTAGCTTGGAAACCCACCACTCCTCTGATGTCATCCCCAAAAGGGCTGGGATTCATTTCAAATTGACTGGTCCAACCCAAAAAAAACCCTTTTCTTTGTGTATATGAGGTATATCTATGGTTCATTAAACAGCACACAAGACTAAAGTGGCTAGAGACTAAGTGATAAACTGATGCCAACTATTTATACAATTGGTTCAGAAAAGGAATTTTTATTGATTGAGTGCATCATTTTTTCCCACTATACTTTTGGGGCTACTTAAGTCAAGTCTGCTTGAAGCTCCACATACTGCACAGAACTCAAGCATGTAGACCAGGGGGAAAATTAAGAGCGAAGCCAATTAATATATACAGTCTCATGCTTATTTGATGCCTTTTGAAACTACTGCAGCTGCTTTAAAAAGGAGACTCAAGGCTCAGTCGTACAAACATTCTGCCTGTGAAACCACTCACATTCCAGGAGTGAATTATGAGTTTTACTTGAATGAAAACTCCATAGAAGCAATAGCAATTGATGAAACATTTCAGTGCATCTATTTTATCATCAAATAGAAAGAATATGAGAACATTTTAATACCCATAAGAGCCTTAGTCAGTAAGAAGTGGATGCTTTGTGCCAGCAAGGATAAAGACCTCCTCTATAGCTCTTGTCTAGGTCCGGGCTTTGAACTTTAAAAGTAACCAGTGCCGATAAACAGGAAACAATAGATTACAGTTTTCAGATTGCATTAAATTGCTGTCTTGGCTTTTGTTGTTGTTGTTGCTTTTATGTTTTAGGAAGGGACAAATAGAATGTTTCATCAAAGATGAGGTTACATTTTGTTTATTTATTGGGGATATTTTTGCACTTTTCCTTGCAAGCTACTGCAACTGAAAGAAACATGGGCCGGCAGAAAAAGGGGAGGAGGAATGAGCACTATACTGGAAGAAATGTTAGCAAATAATTAGAATTCAGTGGAACTGTAAATCCTAATGGAAACAACAATGTGTCTTTGTGTACAATTAACTCTGGGCTCCAGTTCATGATAAAAATTCTAGCTTGTAAAAAGCCTTGACCTCAATACCAGCAGTGCAACAGAGGTTCACAGATCTGGCTTTCAATAAATAAATAAATAAACTAAAACTTTCACAGAGGGGGAGCAAATAATAGCTGGACCTGGCCCCCTAAATGTGCTCCAATTTTTCAGGATGGTTGAAGATAAGAAAATACAGCAGTAGCAAGAGGAAAACAGCCCCATCGCTCAAAGAGAAGTGCAAAATATTGTTTGATGTCTAGAGAGAAAATTCACCCTCCCCCTCTTGTTATCCCAATCACACATTCCATGGGGCACCCTGTGTGTGAACAGCAAAGTCCTGGAAAATCTTTATTATTATTAGTTTAGTATGTTTTTATTGTTAACAAAGCAGACAAAACGAGTTGTTCATTACAGTGAGTGACTGACAGGGAAACATGGAGGACTATTCATTAAGTAATTGCTACTTTTAGGCAGAAAAAGTTACCGTACTTGAAAGAGGGGAAAACCAGCACAAAATCAAATTGTCTATTCTTTTTTTTGGTGGATGTGTGTGGAGGGAGTGATGTCACATGGAAAGACAGTTCTACAAATGTCAATCAGTTTGACAAGCAATTATCAACTTTAAGATAAGGATGTAGTCTGTGGGTAGAATACCTCAGAGCAGACTACTCCAGGTACCACACTGTGTAGTGGTGGTAGAGCAGGACTTGTCCAGGACAGTTTATCTATGGCTTATCTGCAAACCTGTAGAAAGAGGAGGATCAAATCTCATGCTATTCCCTAACCAACTGTAGTTCAATTTGCAGAGGACATATTTTGTTTCCCACTACTTCTACAGAAGGACAACACAGTACCTGATAGGAGGGCAATGAATTAAGAAAGATATTTTGGAAATACCTTTTGTCGGAGCTCAGACAAGCTGGGTTCGCACCTGAGCTGGGTGTCTTTGCTTGCAGCAGTGAGTTCAGCAGTTGTAGCACGAACTTCCTCCAAAGATGGTGCAAAACAAGATTATCAAAAACATTTAAGTGTCTAAGTGTCTGAAGCCTTCAAATCCCAGTGTAATGTTTGCTCCTGAGCCCCCTTGGTTGCCCCCCATCATGCAACTACATTTTCTGCAATTATTTAAATTGCCTAATAGTCCACATTTAACTATCTGAGAGCTAAAATACCAGCAATGCCTGTGTCACTTCTTTACACCGAAAAGTAGAAGGAGGGCTGTCCCTGGCACCATGCATCAGTACCAAAGTGCACAAAAGAGAGCTAAGACTTGGTTCTGAGGGTGACTGACTTTCCTTTGGTTTCAATGAGATGCTTGAATCGCAAGGCTATCTATTTGGTGCTTAAAGTGCAAATCAAACAGAGAGAGATGTGATCTCTATGCTTGTGGAAAGCTATAAAAAGAAGCATTTCTGCACTTCAACCACTATCTTTTGATCCTTAACCATAGATATGTTTAGGAAGGAACTTGCTTGTGTACACTGGAGTGTGTTGGCTCTTGGTATCTGCATGGCTTAAAGAAGGAACAGAGCAGCCTCCACCAGCAGTGGCTGTTCATGGTAAAACAGAAAGAAAGCTTAAAATCAGTGGAAGTGTGGAAAAATAGGACTCGTGCAAACAATCTTGACAGTGGAGAACTCCATCTGCTCTGGCCCTGTGCATTTGAACACATTTTATGCTGCACTGGGGACATCCATGCATGTATCCTGAGAAATTGCTTCAAAACTTAAGTCCCAGGCTTTTACATCCTTACAGTCACATATCCTTACAGTATCACTTAAATCCATTCTCAGCTCAGCCATGAACAAGCACTGAAGCTGGTGGGATTCCTCAGGAGAATCATTTCCAAGGAGAAATGCCATTGACATTTGGTCCACTTCAGGCAGAATGGGAACACACGCCATCACGTCCCAGACGGTTGCGTATGCTGAGAGCCGGTGACAACTAATGGCAAAACTCTTACTGATCCCAGTGGAGCAACAGTAAGTCCTTAATCCTTGTGTTGTTTCCAAGCTTCTTGTTTTGAAATTGCCATAATTAAATTCTAAAGACTGAGAAAGCTCCAACCAAGTTGCCAAGTTTATGTCAAGCTTTATCAGCTGATCTCATCATAATCCAGTAAATAGCATATCATGAACATCTAATCTAATTAGATCCTCTTGAGATGTGGGTTAAAAAACAGACACAAACAAGAATCAAACATTTAAAACCTGCCATTGTACAGAATTAATCCACAGGGAGAAGTGAATTTCCTTGAAATCTGGACAAATAAGTCTTCAATGTTCTCCTTTCCCCCGTGGCTAACACTGTCTCTGGCACATGCAGTTAGAAGGAAAATGCAGTTACTGGGATTTTACTTTCAACATTGATTGCATGAAATGCACCTCTAAAGTCTGTCTCTTGACCAGAATACAGGATGAGGCAGAGTAAAGGAGACATATTTTATTTATGTATTTATCTCCAGTATTCTCAGCAGTACTTTAGGTGCTGTCCATATGCAAGAGAATGATCTCTAACCATGGGAAGCACAATGAAAAAGCTCTAATGTGAACTCCAAAAGGCAGCAGTGAGTTTTTATTCTCACATCTGTCTCTTAATCATCACATTATCTGCCAGGCACCATTCAGAACTCATCTCAAAAGTATCAGAAGTGTCCCTGTGTGTGCATTCGCCCTTAGGGCTACACCTATGCTGCTAGTAAATTAAACAGTGGCAGGTATTATTCCCAGGCATTGGAATTTGAGAGTCTATATTGTTAAATTTCTAGAACCTGCCCTGGCACATTTTTGGCCTGGATCAATTAGCATTCTCCCACACACGTCCCAGGAATTAAGGAGTTAGCACAGCCAAAGACCATTCCCAAGAGATGCTGTATGTTCAGTCGTCCTGTGTGGTAACTAGAGGATCATAATAATATGGACATGGCTCATTCCAGGTTAGTTGGCCTCGTTAACAGAGAACAGCCCTAATGACACCTAATTTTCTAGTAAGAGCTGTTGCCTACATGCTCATGTCATAGCCCATATCTGCTATATCCTTAATCTGGGTACTTTATAAGAGTGCTCTACCCTGAAGCCAGACCACATCAGGGCTTTATGAAAGGGCAGTTCAGGAATTTTTCTGTTGGATGACATTATGAACTACATCTTTCCTACACTTGGGCATGAGCTGCTCTCAAATCCATCCTTTCCAGTAAGTTGCATTAGGTTACAGCAGAGCTGAACATGGTAAGTGGGCTTGATGGTATGGCTGGTATGTTGTGATCATTCAAAACCTCATAGCAATGAAGACAGTTGAAGAGCTCAGCCCTTGTTTTCACAGAATAACCTTTTAAATTTACATCCTCACCAAGCCTTAGCAGCAAGGGACCTGCTGCTTCCAGCCGTAGGGAGGAATGGACCCCAGACACTTGTATTGCAATGCTAGACTCCACTTAAATACTGTGTAGGGCTATGGGGAAGGCTTCCTGACTGCTGGTGTTTGCAAATCCCTAAAGGTAGGAATAACAAAAAACAAAAGATAAAAATAATTTGATCCAGAAAATGGCAATTTGTGCCTGTGGCAGGTGAGAAGCGCTTAAAGCAGGACTTACCTTTCCTGTTCACTGACTCCTTTCCTCAAAATACATTGATTTGGATTGCAGAATCTGAATTTACTTGCCTTTTTCTCCTTGGAAATGCTTTAGCACCAATGTTGTTCTAAAGCTGCAATTTGTAATGGTTTGTGACTTCCCTGGTCCTCACCTCCCTCTCCATGTGCCACTCACAGCACAGTGGATGCTTTTGCAGACCATGTCATAGAAGACATCACTTTCAGCCTGTCCATTAGTATAGTGCACCTGTAATTCACCCTCTTTTTCATGAGGTCTGAAGCTCAGTATGCAAAAGCAGGTTCAAAATGAGACGTTGCCAAGGTTGCTTGCAAAGAGCTAATGAGAGAGCAACAAAGACAAGTAAGGGGAAGAAAAATCAATTCACCTGGTCATTTGGCATGGAAAGAATACATGATTCCCTTCTTTCCATGGTTTTGCCTTGTGTCCAGAGGAAAAGATCTGCTGTGTTCAGCGAAAATAAAATTGTTTGTGTTGAGTATCAGAAGAGCTAGAAAAGTCACCAACCTGTGATGTCTTTTAAACAAGGTAACATTTAATAGCTTTAAAAGGAAGAGAACTTTAATCTTTGACGATTGGAAGTTATCACAGCAAAATGTGTTATCTGTCAATGTTATTATTAATAGCAAAAAAACTCCAGTACCACCTTGCTAAATTCAGTTCACAGTGTTAGCTGATCACGTTTGGCTAACTTGTTCTTAGGACCTCTTGTTAGTTAGCCTGAAGACACTTATAGCTGTGCATCCAGACCTTCACTGCCTTCAGTACCCATAATTATAAGTGCCATGACAAGGACATAGGATAAAAACTATACCTTGGCACTTCTTTCTTTGTTGCAGCTTTGATGCTGGGACAGTTGTTTTGCCCTTAAGGCTCTCTGTTTCTCAAAGACACCCTACTTCCTTCTGCCAGCAATGCCTTAATCTGTGGATGTATGTTTGGGAACTGAGGGGCATGTCCCAAGTAGTTCAACATCTTTTTGATTCCTTTTTGTACATACAATTGTTGGTGATTATATTTTTCTGTTCAATGTATAGGATATTTTACTTCTTTGCAGGTGATTGAATTCCTACCTAACATGCTGATTGGTCCCCGTGTTTGAAAACACAGGTCAGCACTAAAGTTTTATATAAGCTCTTAATTTCTCTTCAAGCTTTGGAGTTGATGCCCCTTCTCTAAAGCACTTGTTGAAACTCATTCTTGCACCTAATTTAGAAGTAGATTTAAATGCCCTACACAAGACTTTCTAATTAGTTCCATAGGGATCCACTGACTGCAGGTAATATGTTCTGTGAAAGCAAACTCAAAGTGGCACCTGAGGCAACCTTCACTTCCCTTTCACTTCACTTACCTGGGTAAGCATCCTTGGGGCTAGTTGTGGGTGATCCAACTGACACTGGGAAAGGAGGGAAGAGATCCTGGGTGCATCCTCTGCTACTTAGTTCTGGCACCCACTGCTATGCCTAGCAGCCTCTCATATGACCAATGTAGGGCAGACACAATGGCCTTGGGCTCTTCCTATGAGGGACCAGGTACTGGTCCCAGCAGAAGCAGCTGGGATTTGCCAGCTCATAGAGCTTGGGCTGAGTTGTGGCTGCCTTTAAAGAAAATGCCAACATTGGGTGCTTGGATTCAGGCTACCCTTAGGGTATTCTATCTTAGCTAGGTGTAGACACAACCTTTGGCCCAAGGTAGAGCAGCATTTGCTTCCCTTGGATACTCTGGAGAGATTCACAGGAGACAGTGTGGAACATGCCAGAGAACATGGCTGCTCACCTCTCATGCCCACCTAAATGTAAGACATCTGTGATGTGCCAGTATGAAACAAGCCTTCCTTATGAACATAAAGCTTGAAAAAACAAGACTCTTATCCTGTAACTCCAGCATGCTTCCCTGTAGCCAAATTTCTCCTGTAGCCAAAATATAAGAGCTTTAATGGCCAGTGATCTCTCTTCTGTCTTGCAAAGCTCCTACGTGGTTTAACCTTAGTGTTCATTCCTGATTAAGAGAAGCCCAGTAAGGACTGGAAGAACAAGATGGAGGGACATGTCTTCCTAAGAATCTTGCAGTCAATTGAAAAGCTTTGTCCTGTTGAAGTGTTTTACTTTACATAGAGATTGCACAGAATATGGAAGTCCTGGTACTTCAGCCCTTTGCAAACACTTTTGAGCTCTTCATGTCTATCTCATTCTCCATTTGTACGTCACAGTAACAGCCAATTCACCTTTTTAGTGCTATATACTTCAGATCTAATCTGTATTTCCTTTGGTTAGCACTTCCTTCCTCACCCGTCTTCTCTGTCCTCCCCTCTCCCTTCTCCCTGTTTATATTCTGGTTTTGTGTTTCCGGCCACTTCATGCCCTGACTGATGCCAGCAGCCACCAAGAGTGTGTGCTCTGGGTGCTCTTCCCTTCTCCCAAGAAATTATAGCTGCAATCGGGCAGACACGGTCAACAGCATTGAAGTACTGCAGAGTGTTGCTTTGCAGGCTGCTCAGCTCTGCAACAACTCAGGGCTGCAAAGTGGTGGCATTTCTCCAGCATTTGTTCCATTAAGTCCACTGTTTCTTCTGTTGCTATCTGATACCAACATCCCTTCAGGGTAGGGGCATTAATCACATTTAAAAAGTCATTATCCCAAGACTGATATAACCACAAGAGGCAAAGGCCAAGAGAAAGAAATTATATTGTTCTCTCTTTTGAGAAGCAGACAGGTTAAGAGATACTGGAAGACTGCATTATTCAGTCCCACTGATCCTTGGCAGTTTTGACTGCAAATGTCTAACTCCAGTCCATCTAGCAGAGCCAGGCATGATAACAGGGTTTCCAGATAACCTGGGCAAGTGAAGGGACTGTCCTGCTTAATCCAGTTCTCAGCTGCATTTCTGAGGCTGCCCATTGTAAGATCAGTTGCAATGAGCTGGGGTACTATGAAGAAAGGAGAACCAGAGTTCTTTTTAGTGACAACATCGATTGAATCATACTCCAACTACCAGTCTAGTACTAAAAGATCTATCTCTATCTATCTACTAGACCACTAAGGAAAAACCTAACATACGTAACAGGTAATACAGTCAATACAGTCCCAGAAACACCTTGTTGTAGCTTCACAAGATGAAGTTCCAAAAACTCAATGGAGTTTTCTAAAACAGAATTGCAGGAGACTGTTGACTGCTTTTCAGAAAAAAATACATATATAGGTATATATATTTGAATGACTGTTTTGGTGTATAATAAGGTTGTCTGCCAGAAGTCATCATTTCTTGTTAACTAGCATCTCATGGATGCCTCTCTTCTGTGGACCATGGCCACTGAGACCTGCACACTGGTTGCAAGGACCTAGCATAGACAATCCTGTTCCAAGGACAGATGTCCCATTCGAGCTGAAGAAGAATCAAGGGTACAACCCATGGTTAGATCTGGGTGATGGTGGCAGTAGAGGGCAGTAGCGTACATCACCCCTAATTCTCACAGAGTCAATGTGGTCCTGCTTGACACTGAGCATTTCCTGACAGCCTATGGAATAAGATTCATAGCAGTTTGTTCACCCTCCAGAGGCCCAGGAAACACTCCGCCATTTGATTCATGGAGTTTTTCCATGCAGTCATCAGCATTTCCCAAAACTGAAGGTAAGATCCCATTCTCCAGTGAAGACTGAGGGTCTGGTTATGCGTCAACAATCACTGGAGAGGATAAAGCCTCTGCAATTGAAGCTTTCACCATGCTCACTTGATGCTGAGCACTTGTAGATGCAGGGACTCATTCTGATCTGACTGGACAGCTGAGCTTTTCTGACTGAAATGAAAAGGCAACAACCAAGGGCTACCCATGTAAATGCAATGACAAATCCAGGCTGAAAAACAAAGGACAGGAGACTGAAAGGCAAAGCTGATGAGTCTTCCTCAGTATTAGCCCTTGTCATTCACTTTCCCCTCTTGAGAAGATTTAAGGCCTCAGTGACAGCTGTCGATCTTGCCTCCCCTGCAAGAGGGGGGTGGTTTAGGTCAGCCCTTGAGTGGTGTATCTGGGGAACATGGCAAAGGGGACTGTCTTTTGGTTTTTGTTTAAGTAATAAGAGAAGATCCTGTGTCTTTAACCTTCAGGATAACCTTGTTTCAGTCTGGTTCTCATTGCTGGACTGCTCCTTGATGAGCTTTTTATGCCTGAGTAATTAGTACGCTGAAGGCAAGGGGGTGGGGGGGAAGGGGGCTGCTCTGTTTAGTAGCGTGTGCCTCCTTCTAACTAATGCAGTACCCAGCATTACAGCTCCATAGGGTCTACAGTTGCCTCTCTCGTGTCTCTGTTGTGGGGTATCATTGCTTCTTCCTACTTTCTGATCGCATGCTTCCTATTGATTTAACCACATTAATCGAGGGCTAACTGGAAACTAGATTAATCTGAGTTTGCAGGTTTGATTTCTCCACTATCACAAAACTTTTTAAAGAAAAAAAATGCAGAAGCAGGAGTGAATGATTCAGATTTATGGAGCATTGCCTTCCAAAAGCCACTTTTACAGTGTCATTGATGACAAGACATCATACTGGATTTAGGAATGAGATCTTTGAATATGCCATTATTGCCAGTGTGTGCGCAATGAAGAAAACAGGAAAAGCACTTTTCATGGTTCTTTATTTTTTAGAAATATGAACCATTAATAATACAACTTGCACTAAGTTATTTTGTGTCCCAAGTTTCTCACAGGGGTGGGGGGGAAATACTGCCCCTCCTGATAAATCACTTTCACCTCTGCCGATAGAGAACTGAGTACAAGATAAGCAGTATTACTAAAGATAAAAATAAAGGTAGTTTTTTGCTCAAATAAGTTTTTTTGCTAAAACTGGAAAAAGTACAACTGAAAATTAGATGCAAGTGTACAAAAGAAGTGTTTGACTACGAGAGCCAGGGGAGGGACACCTTCCGCTAGAGCAGCTAGCACAGTCAGGTGCAGATTCACTGCAAGAAATAAAGGTATACAAGTTCCCTTGAGACAGTACGTGCTGTATGCATATCCCTGGCCACGCAATGCAGGACCAGCCATGTGGCTGCATTGCATCTTACCTTTCCTCTCCCCAGGTCAGGTGAGGGCTTTGCACTTGATCAAACAGGAGTCAATGTCTTTATGTAGGCATACCTGGGTGAGGTTCTCAAGCCTCTGCAAGGGGGCAGGCAAGGTGACTGTAATAGTCTCTGCTGATCTGAAGAGCCTGTGAGCCAATGACCTCAATGTTAGCCTAAGGATTAATGCCAATACCTATGTTTCAGTTGCTAACAGGAGGGGAACAAATCTTTTCTGTTTGTGAGGAGGAAAAAAAAGCAAAATTTCTTTCAGGGACTGTAACCCCATAGTTACAGCAGGTCCCTCTTCAGCCTGTTATTAAGAGATGTGGGTGTTGTCCAACCTCTTTGGGGGCTGCTTCTGAGCTTTAGTGATGCTGCTGTGTCCTAGACCTTTGCAGGAGCCACAAGCTGGCATTTCTGTATTCTAGAGAAGAGCCTAGTTCATGCACGCCTCCATGCTCAAGTGCTTTGCTAAATGCACGATGGCATGTGTTAAATTCAGAACTCAGAGAGTAACTAAATGCTCAAAGAGCCAAGTTCCCTTTCCTGCTGTAACTCTGGACTTGGAGCTGTGGAAAATAGTCAGGAAGGGACCTGGAGAGGTCATGTAGTTCATCTCAGCTCCCTAAGGCAGGATCAGGTCTACTTATGGTGTTCTTTGTTTGTCTAACCTGTTCTCAAAAGCGTCTGGGGATACAAATCCACACCCTCCCTGGGTGATCTCTTCTGGTGCTCGCCTGAGCTTTGACTCACAGCATGCTGAATTCTCGTAGCCTGATGCAAGGAGAGGTGAGGTTTTGAAGTGAAAATACACCTTATACGGAAGGCATGGTAAAAAAAAAAACTTGTTTTTTAGATAATAACTTGTACCTCACCTGTCTGGTATTCAGACGCTCAGTGACCCTGGTAACCGAGATGAGGCAGTTCAGCTACAAGTAACTTTACAAAGCAATGAGGAATCAGACGCTCTGTTTTGAAAACCCCACGTTGTTCCTCAGCCAGCCTGCTTTGGTATGTCCGCTTCAAAATAATGTCCTGCTCATTTAGTGACATGTTTCTCCACAAAGAAGTTCAATGCTCAGCTAACCCCAGCTGGGGAAGCATTAGTTCAGTTTAATTTTGTTTTCTAGTCCAGTGCCTGAAACAGAAGATTTTAGACTGAAAGTGCCTTTCAATGAACATTTACCATAAGAAGATGGGTATCTTCTACCTCCAAAGTACACAAATACAGCTTAATTATCCCCTGGAAAAATACCATTGGCTTCTGGGGAGGCTGAATTGGGCAGACCCCTGGAAATTTTCTGTTGCCCTGGACAGGAGGGTTTAGTGGTGCTGAACTTCCACAGGCACCATTGACTTTTGTGTCACAGATGTGGAAGCAGAGGAGCATTGTGAAGTGAGGTGCATGTGATTTTCCATCCTCTTACCTAGAGTTATTTTGAGACATGGCCCTAAAGGAACCAGGATGTAAGAGCCGCTTTGTGTTCCAGGAGTTGCTCTCCAGCCAATAATAACTATTCTTTCAAAGGGTCTGTCCAAAGCCTCACTGCCTATTGCTCAGGAAGAATAAATGCCATTGCACAGAGCAAGGGTGAGAGCCACATAACACAGCCTGTGTTTTTGCTGTGAAGAGTGGCGCAAAGCCCTTCCCTGCGCGGACATTCCCAGAGGACTTGGCTCCTGCCTGGCCTGGGGCTGCAAGGAGGAACCATAGCTCTTTAAGGGGAGAGAGTAGCATGTGAAAGCTGAAAAACAAGCACTACACAACACTTCAGAGGAGTAAATTGGTTGTGGAGGATAAGCTGGGCTGGTTTTTCCTGGAGAGGAGAAAGCTCCTTAAGGGGAGACCTCAGAGCAGCTCCAGTGCCTGAAGGGGCTGCAGGAAACCTGGAGAGGGGCTTTGGACAA
>JANRGW010021610.1:3102-79370 GCA_024733675.1 Psilopsiagon aymara
CCTGTAACAATGAATTACTGTTATTCATTGACAGTAATAATAGCAGTGTTCCACATTTCTGTTTTTCAGAAACTCCTTTCTGCAAAATCAGTGAATGGCCTCAAATGATGGAGATGGTGTTGATGGAAAACTCCCTTTCCACCATCCTGAAACACTCACTAATTACATCTCTTATTTTACAGAACTTCCCATCTGAAATGTCTTAGGCTCCCTCCACACTTCAGTTGAGAATATTCACACCAGAGCAGGTTATGTTAATGAAATTAGAGACTGTTGACCAGATCCCATCCTCCAGGCTTTTGTGGCAAGAAAGATCAGTTGAAACAATGAGTTTTGTTTGCATGAAGGTTAAGGTCTAAATTCAGTAGGCCTCGGTGTGACATGCATGCAGTACAATGTAATAGACTAGGGGCTTTGCCCAAGAAATACACGTAGCTTTGCCCCAAAAGTATGTCCCAAATTGTTTTGTACTATACATGTATTAACTTGAATACTAAAAAGGCTTTTTTTTTTTTTTTAAATCCATTATGTAACTCGTATGAAGGCCTACTTTGATATCAAGCAGATTATCTGTAAAAAGTTGCAGCTACAATATAAAGTAATGTTTTCCTGTAAGAGTCTAAAATATTTCTTAAGTTGAGCAGTAATGAAGGTAGTAGGGAGACACCTTCCTGACATTCTTTCAGCAATGAGAGGCTTAGTACAAATTGTATGGCAGTTATAAAAACCAGGAAAATTACTTGGGTGACAGTATACCTGGGGGAAAAGAAAGAACTCAAGGTGTAATGGAAGGCAAATAGGTGTATTTTGTTCAGTAGCTATGTATTCTATGACAAAAGAAAAGAAACTAAAGAAATGAGCAATTCAGTGCTCTTATCTGAGAACATGGATGCTATTGCAGTTGTTAGACACATTTGCTAATAGGTTGTCAGCTTTGAAAAATCAACTGAGAAATACTTACTAAATTTTTAGATGAAGCAAAGGTGAGAGGATTAAAAGTACATTAGAGGCTTGAATTCAGGATGATTATGACAAATGTGAACAGCATTCTTGAAAGCAACAGAAGCCAATTCTGTGTGAAATTGTGCAAGAGTTTGTTCCTCAAAATGGTGTCTGCACCATTACAGAAGTGAGAAAAGATGGGTGACACAGCAAATCACATTGGAAGTTTTAAAGGCTAAAATGGATCCTAAGAGCAACATAAGGATCTAAGAAGAGTAATATAGGGCTGTCTCTCCTCTGCTAGGCTCATACAGACTTCACAGAAATGCTGCATCGAGGCTTGCACATTGCAGTTCAGGAAGAATGCAAGCCACCCCACAAGACCAAAGTAGAACACAAAGAAGCTGTAGCAAGCATGATCTACATGTCTGGAAAGCGTAGGGAAAAGTTAAAGGGGCTTAATTAGTAAAACAGGCCACAAAAATATTTTTCAGGTGCTTGAAAAGAATTTGCAAAGAGAAGGGCAATAGTTTGCTCTCACTGCCCATTTTAGATAGGATAAGTGGTGCTGGTCCTAGATGGCCACAAGGTAAATTATGGTAGGGGGGTAGGAAAATCCTAGTGACTGTATGGGCAGTTAATAAGCTCCACAGTAAATTGCCTAATGACATGGAAAATCTCCATTGGTAGAAATACTTGAGAATTTATTAGACAAAAATATGACAATACTTAAAAAGATGCTCATTTTGTCTTTCTCCAGAGAGTCATTTATGTTTCTGAGATCGTTTTTGTTTGGGGCATTTTGATTGATTCTAGTGTTGAATAACTACTGCTGGCCAAATCTTGACTTAGATGGACTCTGTTGACTGAGGTAGAGAAATCCATGTGTTCACCCTGGCAATTGTTTCCAGAGGAAAGATTATCTGAAAGAGTTTCATTTGAGTTGATACCCTGAAAGCTAGAAGTAAAGTATGGTGTTTTGCAGGTAGAATCTTTTGAGACAAAACTAAGCAATACTTTTTATGTTTTGGGAAAAAAAAAATATTTGGGAGGGTTTTTTACTGATTTATTATCGACAGGCTTTATAAGATGAATATACTAAAATGTTGACAAAATGTCAGTCATTCTATCAATATTGAATGACAGAAAATTGCCATACATGCATATTTCCTTCCAGAAGAAATTAACACAGCAACAGTTCAGGAAAGCTTGTGGAGATTCATTGCTATTACCCTTCTGTTGTCACTGTGTTTGCCTTTTATTCCATCTTAAAATGTCAGCTATGACTGTCTGCATCCATGTATGCTGACAGAAGAGCCTTAGGGTAAAGTTTGGGTTCCCCTGAGTCAAGGAACTTGTGTCTTGCATGAGGTCAAGACTGTCTCCAGTCTTTCCTTTTCCTTCTCATATAATAGTGGTAACTTTCTTCATGTGTATTTTTGCCTTCACAAAGGTAGATGGAAGTCCAAGGACTTTATGAAACCTGTGACTCGTGGGAAATTTTCTTAAAGTAAAAAGAAATAAATCATAACTGGAGAAACAAATCAGAACCGGCAAATGAATGGCTCCTGAGAGCCTTCTAGACTACTGGCAAATACCTTATGCTTATTTGTGATATGATCTGACGCTGGAACTCAAATGTTCAAAGCTACTAGACATGTTCACATTTACTTTTCCTTAGAATAGTAAATAATAAATATGTTTGCAGCTGTCTTCAGATCCTCTGAATTCCAGGTTATGTAATCACTCTGGATTTCAAGCTTGAGAATAAAAGCACATATTACAATTACTCCTCTGGGACAGCTGTTGTCTTGTTGAACAAGAATTTTGTTGCTTTTGTTGCTTGGCCAATCCTGAAGTGTAAAGCACTTTAAATAACAAATAAAATCCTTGAATTTGTATTTTATTTAGCAAGTATGGTGCCTTGTATAATCCAAAATGTTTTGGTTGGACTCACATTGTCTGCTGTACTATTCAGCACCACCTCTGGCTCTGAATCTAGGCAGCTGCCCTGGCTGCTAACCTTTACCTGGCAAACATCCTCCTTCAGAAAGCCAGTGTTTGCAGGAACTGAGGAACAGGATGGAGCAGCTTCAGATCACTGCATGTGTATCTTCTAGATCCAGTAATACTTTATTACTTGAGAATTTCAGAAGACCCTTATCTCCCATGCATTACTAGATTTAAAATTTGTTTATAGTTGAGGGGCTGGCTGATTCAGCATTTGTTAGGTCTATCCAACATGTGAGAGAAATGAGGCAAACGTCTTTCTTTACCAATGCATTTGACTTATTTTCTTAATTACTATTCCTTCCACAAACATATAGTCAGCAGGTTTTCTTATTTGCATTTTGATGGTACTAAACAATCTTAAATTAAAGCTTTTCCAACTCTTTCTTAAAATTATTGTTTCATTTTTCATCTTTAATCATTCTTTGGTCTTTTTGTTTTCTGTAGTTTATTGAGGCTTCTCAAGAGAAAAGAAACCAAACCCAATATAAAATCCCAACTATTTTCCCTTCCTCAGAGACTCATGGGTAATTATGTTCATCTTTTGAAAATGAATCAGAATCTGAGTGCTTCTCAATGAAAACTAAAATCTAAGCATATTTTCTGTCCATCACTGTTAAAGCCAGTAGGGGTAATGAATAAAGCAAAATCTCTGCATTGTGATTATGTCTGGCAACTTAATGCACAGCATCTGTAGCATTCAAGGAGTGTCTTGCTTAGTAGTTAGTGGGACACATAATAAAAATACTAGGATATAAATTGCTTTTGTGAGAGAACTTGGAGTAAACTCTTTCTCAAAGGGGAGCATGAGAGTACTTGAATAGGACATGTCTTCCAAAAGGCTGAGTTAATGAACGGACCTCCGGCGTGCCTATCTATGCTTCATCCTCATGCAGCAGTATCTTCTTCTTCTCATTACTCTGTTCATTAAAGTAATTTTTTCAGACCAGACAGGGAGCATGTGAGGAGTATTGCACTAACAGATGTCTTTTTCTTTCTTACTAACCAGCATTACTGGTTTGATATATTAAAACCCCTTTCTAGCAGGTGTGTGATTTCAACCTAAAACATCTAATTCTTTTATCCATGTTTCTATCATTCTGGTGGAAAGATATTTTTTCAAAAACTTTGAAATGCATTCTGTCTTTGTGGGATTAGTCTTGATGTGTATCTGAAACGTTCTGACCTGGAAGAAACCTGTTTTCATCTCCTGTGGCGTATGGCAGTTTCATGAAAAAGCTATATCACTCTGTTCCATAATTTGCCATCTTAGATTACTCTGTTTTTTTCAGGCAGGAAAACTGGCAATCTTGGAATATCAATTTTGCCAGGTAACGGTTATAAGGAGCTATGATGCTTCTGGATGGAGAAACATCAGTTTTCTTTCAGAACTGTGTTATAAATGTGTTATTTAGACAGCAAATAGTCCAGTCTGCTCAGAAACACCTTTGGAAGGAAGTTTAATACTACTAACAGAAACAAAGCTTTGGAAACATACACATTTTGTTTGTTTTGTGCATGAAAAGGAAGGTCTGTGAAAAGCTAAAACTGTTTGATTTCTCAAATTGTCCACTTTGTGTGTCATCCTCTTCCTAGCATGTTTAATATTTACTTAGAAATTAAGTGCTGTAAATTGCAGAAGATATGCTTCTTTTATGCCTGCAGAAAAGAATGTCTTTCACAAATTTGAGTTAGTGAAAGGTCTTGAAAAAAGGACGAAAAAAAAAGACTGCAGCTTGTGCTGAGGATTTGAAGACCAGTGCTGTCTCTAGCAGGAGTTGCTGCATGTTCTCTTTCCCCTGTTTTGAGTAGAAGCAGAAATCTTTTGTTCTAAAATAATTAGATAGTCTTTAACTCATTAAAAAAAAAAAATAAAATCCATCTAATTCTACCTTCTAAAAGATTCACTGACTTTATTGCCATGTTTTTGTTGCAGTTTTCTCTCTGTTCCCATAGTTTTTTGAGCTTTGGAGTGCAGAGTAGGGAGAGTATTTTACTCTTTCTTTACCATTCCTTTCCAGTTGATGGATGGTGTTCATTCTTTGCTACTTCCCATGAATTATTACTTCTGTCCACAACATTGATATAACACAAGAAAAAGGAAAAATTCATTTTCTTACCTGTAATTTTGTCTTCCCTCAAGTATTGATTTGCTGCTTAGTAAAGACTTTTCTTCTACTAAAATGGTCATCTGTTTTACATTTGGTCTGGCATAGAATTCCTTGTATTTTTGATTTGTGTGAGTGAAGACAAAAGTGAGGATCACATAAAGTTAAACTTTCACATTTTGGCACCCTGCTGTGTCTGTTAGATGCTTGCTTCAAAGCTGCTCTTTGTAGATAAGTTTTGTGTGTCTTCTGCTGAGGAAGTCTGCTTCTAGGAAAGCTCTGAAGGTCAATCTGTGTATTAAAACTAAAATAGCAGATTTTAAGAAAAGAGATAGGAGTCTTGCATAAACCTCGACTCATCTGGGTCATTATTTTAACACTTGAATTTGCAAGTGGCTGGCAGGAAAAGCTGTGGTTAAAATTGCTTAAGCTGATGAGTAGTTCCATATCCATGTCACCTTTAGTTTTTGAATAACTACTGACATAAAAAATGGGACTACAGAACTTTCATTGTTAAAGGAATTGTTGATTTATTTCTTGGTTGTTTTTGTTTTTTTTTCATTTTTAGTTTTCTCTTGGCTTTCCAGTTGTTGTCTCAGGGGCTACCTTAAATTATTTATTTTGAAGGTTTTCGATTCATCTTTGTTAGGTGCTTGTGCTAAAGTTGTATTGACATAAACATCTGCATAAATCCCAGTTCAAAAGAATACTTAGTTGAGGCAATCATTACAGAAACAGCTGCCAGTAGAAGTCCTGTTACTGTGAAGCTAGAGAGGCTAGCATACACCTAACATTGTTCCCTTTCTGCCTGTTGTGTAGAAACAGCAGTTGGCCAGAAATTTCATTTCATGTGTTAAACAGTAAAAGATCAGGCCAGATAGTCCAGACAGCCTGAGTGTTACTGACTCCTCATTAATTATCTATCATGATTTTGCTCACTCACTGTGATAATCCAAACAAAATCAGGAATCAGCACGAATTTTAAAGAGGCATAGAAGCACTGTAGCATCCCTGTGCATTTAAGCAAACGATGGGGGGAAATAAAGGCAGTACCGTAGTTGTCTGATATTAATATAGGTTCTGTCTTGTAAACCACCAGACTCACTCTGATGATTTACAGGCATACTAATCACTGGTATTTTTTCACTTTCAATTATAAGGGTAAACACACATTTTTTAAAAACAATAACATTTTATTTTCAGAATTGCTTTGTTACTCCTTACTCTCACTTTTGAAAAATATTCGAGGAGATACCAGAGGGGCCATAGGTTTTGGGGGGAGAAAAAAGTGGAGGAGGTGGTTTGGGTTTTTTTTCTTTCCTCTCAACTGAAAAAGATTAAGAAACACAATGCTTGGGGTTTGTGTGTATTGCAATGCCAGGAGAACATTCTGTTTTCGCTGATGTAATGATGGGAGTTGTCAGGGAAGAGACATCAGGCATTTCTGCTCTATAGACTAGTTAAATCCAAGAATCTGATGGTATGAAAAACACAGCACCTGTTTTGTTAGATTTCTATTGCTGTATTGCTGTATTGCCCAGGCAGTGGCATTTTTAGCTAATACACAGAGTGAAGGGCAAGGGTTTTATATAGACCTGGATGATAATTGCTCAATAATAGCTTAATTTGCAAGTAAGGCAGTGATTAATGTTCCACAGATGACATAGAGGAAGAAAAAGAGAGTGAGTGTCTATTAGTGCCTTTTAGAGGGTAACAAGCCAGTATGTTTATGTTCAGTGTTCAAAGCTCAGGATGATGAGAGGAGATACACAGGTATTAGATAGCAATGTATTTTTGGGTTATGTATGTCTCTGTCATGAATGACATTGTGAAAAAATAAATTTAGTTCTTCAGATAGACTTTTGATGAAACAATGGTAAAACATGTATAATTCTGTCAAGATTATTTTTACTCATCCATTCATTCGTGGTAGGCTGAAAGATCTGGCCCTTAAATGCATAGTTAAGCATCTAAATGCATGCCATGTTTTGGGTTTGTGCTTTTGGCTTTTACAAATCATATTGCATGTCTGAATTTGACAATGTAAGGACAATGTGAGAGATAGCTGTAGAATGTGTCTGTGTTACAGGTGATGGGCTTGAGAACTAAGCAATTATCTTTCAAAAACAGGCACTAACCAAAACAAGGCTTTACCTGATGACGTTTGATAATGAAGTGTTGTGTATATCTTTAAATCAAAGCATTCACAGGGATCTTACTTCACTGAATTAAGTTTGTTGTTTGTTAGTTATTTTAAAGCAAAGAAATAACCAAGAAAATGCTGAACATTGATATCTTTTGACATATCGAGAACATTTACTGGCAAAATCATTCAGGATCCATTTGAGATGACATTTTAGCCACTCCAGACCTTTCTCAGAGTTCTCCCCTCCCTCTTTCAGGTGTCAGTGCTCTAACGTCTATACTGCCTCATGGGTGGTGTAGTACAGAGGTTGGAAGGAACCTTGTCAGTAAAGTGACAGCAGTGCTTTAGAGGGAGGAGAGAGAGAGTTACCTAGGGAAAAAAAAAAAAAAAAAATCTGTGGAAGTTAAAGCGTGTTGTTAAGATTATTGTCCAAATGCCTCTTAAACAGTGACAGGCTTGAGGCGTCAACCACCTCTCCAGGAAGACTGTTCCAGTGTTTGACCGCCCTCTTGGTAAAGAAATGTTCCTAATACTTAGTTTCATTTACAGGCAAATGAAAGCTTTATTGCCAATCATCTAAACCAACCAAGATTCTGATGTTGACTAGTTCTCATCAAAGTATTCTCTTTGACTCAATTATGAGGACACATTCAACAACTGAAGCAAAATTAAATTGTGCTATCATTTTCCTTAGAAAATGAGCTAGTGAAGTAACAGTTTGTTGCAAGTATATACTGTCTGTGCCTATACTGCTGGACAGTTACTATTCTCATACAGCTGCAGAAAAACTATAGGGGCTAAACAGTATAGAATCACAGAATGGCTTGGGTTAGAGGAGACCTCTAAAGGCCACTTAGCTCAACCCCTCTGCAATGAACAGGGTCATCTTCAACTAGATCAGGTTGCTCACCATGACCTGATCGTCTTGATTTCCTTGAGGGAATTGCTAGTGTAATATTATTGAACACCAATATAATATCTATTATTCTACCTATACTGGATTAGAGTTGTGACATTCATTCCCATAAATTGGCAAACCTGAGATGCTGTGCTGTACTTTGGAGTTTGAGATAAATCTTCTGGATAAAGCTTGACAATTATTTACCTCTCCTTCACACATGCTCATGTGTATGCACATGCCCACACAAAAGCATCAGCCTAGCTTTGCAAGGAAGACCTCAGTTCCCACTGTACAGTATTCATAGCTTTAGCACTCCAAATCCAAAAAATGTTCTGCAGTGATCATGATAGATGATATTTTGTGTTGTTTGGAACAGTGCATTGTTTTCTGTCTCCTGTGGCATTTTCCAGCTCTGCCACAGAAACAGGTAGAAGTGGAAATGGGTTCTCCCAAGACAGTGCTCTACAGTCTGCTGACAGTCCAGAGGGGTGAGATATTACAGGGCTTGATCTGTAGTGAGTTAATAATGAAATATTTATAACAGATTTGTGTATAATCAAACTGTGCGGTTGTAGGTGCTATGTAATCACAAAGGAACACAAGGGGGTTTCCATTTATTTGTGTATAGGCAAATATGTTCCCACAAATTATTGAAAAGCAGTTTTTAGCAGATAAATCATAATTCAGATTTTGGTGTTGTTTAAACAAACTCTAAGAATATAAGAATATACAATTATAAAATAAAATATAATGAATTATGTGTAAAACTTTTGAATGGGTCAGAAAAATGTCGTAATGATGGTAAACATTTTCAGAAATGTCAGTAAGGAACTCTGAGATACTTGTGCTGTAAGGAATGTTGGAGTAGCAGGCATTAGTGAGGGCTAATGGAAGGGAAGGGAAAAAGAAACTGACAGGTAAAGGAAATGATTATTCTTGAAGTGTCCCTTGGTTTTCATTAGAAGAAAATAATTAGCAATGAGGGTAGTAGAAATAATTGGAATAAGTGAGCTAGGTAATTACAAGCAGGTAAGGATTTTTTTCTGAGAGACTCTACTGACTAGAATACATTTTTTAGTGAATACTGCCTTGGCGAAAGCTGGAATTTCAGCAAGTCTTAGAGGTTAAGCAAAAGCTCCAAAAGACAAGGTGTGGGTATTTTTTCTGGTCATAGAGACTTGGACAATTTATTTTAGCAAATCATAACCAGGATCCTTTTCTCTTTATGAATAATCCATCAGTCTTCCTCAGTTTGAGTAATCCACCGCAGAGGCAGGCAGAATTTTTTATTGCCTTATTTTTAGTGATATGTCTTTGGGGTTCTCCTTACATGCCCTTGTCAGGCTTATCTGGTATGCGATGTGATCTGGACAAAAGCAGAGGTTTCACAGTTATCTGGGGTGCCTACAATAATGAGTTGCGCAGCTGTGCAAAAATCATAACTGTTTTGTTTGAAATATGGTGCCTCTGTAAATCCAGCTCACAGACAGATTTATCTGGCTCAGAGTTTGGGCATTCGAAATCCCAATCTGTTCTGTACTTTTAAACATTAAGATTTTCCTGAATCCTCTGAAGTTAGCGGCAGGTTTTGTCCAGAAAGAAAGCCAGAAGCAAACTGGATGACAGCCTTCTGTGCTTGGCTTCTGTTGGTGATTATTTCTTTTTATATCAGCAATTTAATGTCAACTGTGGGCACTGTTTGCTGCAGAGAATCCCAAACTGTGAAGACTATCTAGTACATTGCTCAATGTTAATTATCTTCTCATTGAAGTAGGCAAGGAGGTCATCAATATGCATCAGAAGGTATATACCACAGTACAGTAGTAATTTCTGAAATGTCAATGTTTTATATTTTGGACATGTTGTCAAGTTCTGAATAAATGAACATAAATGATCATCATAATTGATCATCAAAAATCTCCTAATGTTAGATCTCATTTAGAGGAGTGAGAATTGTTCCTGAAAATAAAACTAATGAGAAAGTTCGTTCTAATTAAAGTCTGTGAAGCATCAGCTAAAGAAAATGCAAGTGTTTCTTGTATTTTTTTACTTTCCACTGTGTACACATTTGGTAAATTTTACCTTACTAACAAACTCTTTCAAGTAGAAAGTTTTTGGTAGTCACATTTCACATAAGAAATGTCAGTTGCTCCAGCATAGGTTTGAATGCCCTTTGTGGATTTTCGAGCTCAGGCTGGTAGTGCCTTAAGCTTATGGTCAAGCTTATTTTTCAAGAGGATTGATGGCTGGTGACTGCTGGGAAACTGCTTTCTTCTTCTTTCCCCGTGTAGGGTACAGAGTCACCTCATATTTCGAATGATTTACCGTAAAGTACCTTTGGAAATCTAAATGAATAATGGTCAGGGAAGAAAAGTAAGGATTTTACATTGTGTATACATCAAGTCTTTTTCCATCTTAATAAAATCATGAGTGTTTTTTCCTTATCATGGTATAAAAGTTGGACTTGATGATCTTAAAGGTCTTTTCCAGCCTGTTTGATTCTATGATTCTACGGCAAACTTGAGGCCTGCCTGCTAGGTCTGTTTGTACATCTCAGTCATAGCCTTCGTACTTTTTGAGGTCTTTGTTTGGTCATGTTTCACATACAGTAATAAATATCATTAATTAATGAAAACAATTGTGATTGTAAAGAAAAGATTTCCTGAAACTTTAGGTATTGCTGATGTTAGTACAACACTGTGTTCTTAGTATTTTTAAGCAACAGACCGCCTGCTGGAAGTTCCAGGCGTTACTGAACTGCAGGGAACTTTTGCCCCCTTTCGTGTGATTCTCTTTTCACAGGTGCCAGTGTCAGCAGGAGCCCCAAGGCTGCCTGGCTCCCCCTGGCATCTCTCCCTGAGCTCTTGATGGAGTGAGGCTTGCTTGTGTGCAGTTCAGGTGTCTGCCTTTTAGAAAATGGGATGTAAGCACACCTTTGAAAATGGCATTTGAAAATGGTGTTGGCTACCTTTCTGGTTTTAGCTGTTGTAGTAGAGCAGATGAAAAGCAAAACAAAATGTAGACTGCTTAGAGGCCTTGCTTATTGGGAGCATTGTTGGTTAGTGTAATGGAAATGAGACTTGGTATGTTTAATTGTTTGCCTTTAATTCAGAAAGCAGAGAGTTTACTATTAATTGGCTAATAAGGCAAACAAATCCCTGTGCTAATTTGGTGGGTAAAGAATATGTTTAGATGGTAAAGATATTCTGATAACATGAGGTTTAGATGTTTTGACATCAGTGGTTTTGACTGATACTTACATAGTTACTATGGTATGATTAATGTGGAAATAATGTAAAAGAAGTAAATGTTCTTTTACTTTCTTTTACATGGCAGTGCATCTTTAAATGAGTTATTAAGCCTTGTTAACCTCTCCCTAAAATGTAAAAGAAGTTTTACTTCTTTTTGGTAATAGACTCCCCAATACACTTTAGGGCATGCAAAGACTTTTAATGTGTATGTATACTTAAAAAAATTAAGTATACGGAAGTGCTTTAGGAATGTTCTCAAACCTGCCATCTTTAAAAATCAGCAGATAGCTTAGTTTGTGAAGCCAAAGAAGCCCTGAATATGAAAAATATGAATAATAACTGCTAGCAAATGTTGGGGCTTTTTTAGTAATAAAGGAGAATTTATATATATATATATATGTATTTTTTTTTAAAACTTGAAAAAAACCATGTTATTTGATAAACATTTTTGTGACCTAGTCAAAGATGGACTTGGCAAAAGTCACCTGCAAGTTGTTTAAAGTCACAATTGGCCATAAACAGTCAATAAATAGTTGAACTGTAGGAGGTAATGTTTATTCCGCTTGACAAATTGCAGGCTTTGATATATCCCTATAGCAGCATTATAGAAAAAAAAGTATACATTGAGAAAGACATGGATGTGTAGTTCATGTTTCCAAGGCAACGAATAATTGTTGTTGCTGCTTTTGGACTAGTTAAGAAAGCAGGAATTGTAAACATGAATCAATATTTCAGCAAAGTTTGTTTTTTCAATAGGCCAACTAATCTGCAAAGGGGGAAAATGAGACCGGAGATAATTTGTTTAGTTTTTGTGTATATGCATTTGCCACTTCCCTATGCAGTATGGGAGGTGTTACAAAAGGCAGAATTTGTTGCTGTCATTTGTTGCTATCCTTCATCAGCTGATACCAACACATGACAGCGAGGAAAGAGTAAAATTTAAATTATATAGTTTGTTTATAGGTTTCTTCCTGGCAGAGAGGCAAAAGTCTTAGCGCAGGATTAGAAGAACAAATACCTAGGTGCTATGGCAAGAGATAAAAGTGTGAGCTGTTAAATTGGATAGATTCCAAGTATCTTCATTCTTTTAAATTTCATTTTCACTGAACTTCTCACCAATAGTGAGAAAAAAACCTGGAAAAAAAAGATCTCAATTCCTTTGATAAGTCTTCAAACTATATATCCTGCTACATTTATTGGGACTGTTGGGATGTTTGGAAAACAAAATTCATGCTTTTCTATTGCAGAGCTTTTGGTAAAGTAGAGGTATTGTGTTGTGCTGTCCTTTGAAATGTAATTCTGACTAGAATCTGATTCCTAGCTTTTTTCAGTTTAGATGAGAACATGGCCAATTTCCACATACACAGAGAAGAGGGATAAGTCCCTGGAAATGGGCTTCTGGGTGCAACAGGGTGAATAAGTTGGAAGTGTGGGAGAGTCCCATAGGATGTGTTGTCTGAACAGGCAGCACCATTCCGTGGAAAGCTGTGCTGATTCCCTCAGGCATTTTAGATTACATAGTGCAGTAATATGCACAGGTACTTCTGGTATAATGGCAGTGCATCTTTAAATGAGTTATTAAGCCTTGTTAACCTCTCCCTAAAGTGTGTTCCACTGAGAGCAGTGGAACCTAAGCCTGTTTTTCAGAGATGGCCCTTATTAGGTCAGCTGTGATATCATCCTGATGTAGTAATATTGCTTGCAGCTGTACGTGTGTCCAGACAGGAGGCTTCTCAGTCTTTCTGACTTGTGCACTGCTGACACTGGTTACAGCTGTCTTAAGGGGCTTGCAGCAGTTTTAAGAGGAAAAGCTTGGAGGAGAGTTAAAAATAAGCAAAGGACAGGGAGCAAGTGTGAACCTTCTAAGTTGCAAAATGGTTATAAGTCCTTCCTTTTCTCTTCATACACTTGCTCACAAACACATATATACCTTATGGTAATGGAAGTTAACTCCATAGTTTCAAGTTATTACTTATACATTTTTTACACAAAAATAGTTACTGTCTTTGTGCTTTGCGTTGTGCAAAAAAAATGGAGATTGAAGTACAAAAATCAGCCCTTGCTATAGGAATTTGATCTTTATATCCTTTATATATATATATATCTTTCATATATATATGAACATATGTATTTCACCTATGTCTTTCAGAGTTTGTTAATGGAATAGTATTATCCTGCATTTCAAAGATAAAATATTTTGGGAGCCACTGAAGAGTATATTCAAAAAAACTGTTTTCATCCTAGAGTATGTATTCTTCCTTGACATCTTCAGTGTTCCAAGTAGGCGTCATTGAAAAAGAAATACAGATCTTGAAAGAATACGAAAAC
This sequence comes from Psilopsiagon aymara, assembly GCA_024733675.1. Classification (NCBI taxonomy): domain Eukaryota; kingdom Metazoa; phylum Chordata; class Aves; order Psittaciformes; family Psittacidae; genus Psilopsiagon; species Psilopsiagon aymara. The sequence continues at coordinate 16,789 of JANRGW010021610.1, forward strand.
ATGCAGCCACAATATTGTGTGGGGAATAGGAGATGGCTATAACCATGGAAAACGCAAGAATAACTGTAGATGCAGTGTGCAAGGATACTATGCAGATGGGAAGAAGGTGGCAGGAATTCTCAGGAAAAGGCATTTTTTGATACCTTTGGCAACAATGTGGAAAATGCACAATAAACAGGGGTTTTAGCAGCTGTAATTTACAATTTAAAGTGTTTGGAGTGAGGACTTCTTGGACAAACTAGGTAATGGAAAAGAAATGAGCACAGTAAAAACAGTCAATAAATTCAGCAACAGCAAAGAGGCACGCATAATTAGCACATGTCCATCATGTGTACCTGTCTGCACAGTCAGCTGAAGCTAACACAAGAGATTTTGGGATGTAGTCTGGTGTCAGGCATCCTGTTAATTCCCTTAGATTTAATTTTTTTCACCTTCTGCACCTTCATTGACCACATCATCTGCTCCATCTGGCAAAGTCTGCACTGCTGATTGCAGAGACTCTGTTTGAGCATGCTTTTGTTTTGCTTTTTCCTTTGTAGTTCATGGTTTATCTATCGGCCTGTTGCCAAGTATTAAATGTAGAGGCAGAAAAATATTCATATTAACATGCCATAGACTGTGAAAATAAAAATTCATGTCTGCTGTGTGAAATCTACATTAACATATTCAGATGAATATGATAAATGCTTGCTTGTTTCATTTACCTTTCTGTGTGTACTTTGTTCTCATTTATCTTAATAGAAATTATGCCTGTGGATCTGGGGAAGGCTATACCAGAACCTTACTGACTAAATTATGCAACTGATTCTCTTTTTGAAAATTTCTCATTTTCAGCCAACACCCATTATCCATCTTGAGTTGTAGACTAAGACATATGTGTCCATGAATAGAATTTTAACGGTAAAAAGAGTTTTACAAGAGTATCATTTCTCTATCCCAGTGTTAGGTACACTTCAGATTGATTACCGTCCTACAGTACCCAAGGGAACCTTAATGTGACCACAGGTCACACAGCAGGCAGTTCAGAAAGGCAAGAGGAGGAGAAAGTGTGTACATATCTCAAAGACAAGAGGTAGTTTTATGGCAAGGCTAATGCTGCATCATGTTGTGCTGGGGAGTAGGCTGGTTTGGGTGTGCAGCTGTGCTTAGTGTAACCCAGCAAACCACTGATATTCTCAGTTGCTTTTGTGCCAGATTGATTCTAATGACAACCATATACCGAGAAGGTGACAACTTCATGATCAGCTCAAGAGAGACATTTGGTTTGGAAGCCATCAGTCAAACGTCTTTGCTGTGTGCTCTGTTAAAGCACTTATTGAAATAACAATGAGTAATAGGACAGAAACATTGCAATATGAATTGTTTTTAATATTGCAAAATGCAAAAGGACTATAGTATTATAATCGTACAGCATATTTTATTTTTGTATCTCATTTCTTCTTCTTATATTGTATAAAATGGGACAAAGTGTTTTCTAAAGGTTGCTACCACACTATCAAATTTTGCAATTAGAGTAATTTCAATGTGAAAAAGAGATTAAAGTAATGCATTTTGCTATTGTGTAATTAGCCAAAGTGTCTGGTAGAGATTGCTTAATCTGTCAGGGATTGTTGTCCACCCACAGTTTAAATCATGGGTATGTCTTGCACAAGACAACGTAGAATAGGATTAACCAAAGAAACACCTGACCTAAAACTAAGACCCTGCTTTCTTGTTCAAGAAAATGCATGACTTTTCTTGAAGACAGAGAACAGGCTAGGCTGCTTTAGATTATTTTTTGCTTCTCATTTGTAGAACAGTCTTACCATGACTTCAGTCCTTGTGAACATATTAGTAGACCCATTACTTTCAGTAGTCTTTTTTATCTGAATAACAATTATTGCTGTGAATAAGCATTTGTAGTGGTGAGCTCTTAATCAGTCTTGTAATTGCCAAGTGTTAACAATGCCCAGCATGTTCTGTAGAAGTTGCACTGACATTTGCCCTCTGCATCACTGTGAAACTCCTCTGTTGCAAGTGGGTGGGACATTGTGGCTTCCATGATTTGATTAGCCCTTTCTGCCTTTTAGAGTTTTCTGAAGTGATGCTTAACAAACATTAGTTGAAGCCTTCCTTAAATTAAAATGATTGCTTTGAGTTGTTAATGAGAAAAAACAAAACTGACCTTTGACTTTCTCCAGCATCATGTAGGAGTCATATTACTGCATCCTTTCCATTCCCTGTCAATTCTTTAATTGTCTTGGCTGGATGGGAGTTTTGAATGAGTGCAGTGTTTGGCCAATAACAAGTCCAGATGCAAGTTGAAAGTTTCTGGTCTGGCCTGCTGGCTGCTTAGCTTCTTTAAATACTGCTCACAGTATAACTGTGTCACTCACAGTTCATCAGTAAATAAATGGGATGATCGATAGTCTTAGTTGGGGCTTTTATAATTATATGACGACTCATTTAGGGGTAGGGATAGTTCAGGTCTGTCACACAGATGTATTTGAGTTGTCAGAATACTACCCCTTCAGTGATATATGAGAAGCAGTAGAACATTCAGTTAAAGAATCCAGTCACTCCAGACCTTCGGAATACAGTTAAGAACGTACAGTGTGTGATCGTTCATAGTATGAAATTTTATGGCTCCAGTTGTAATGAATGGCCCATTAATAAATGAAGGTTACATTTTTGTCTACCCTGGAAGAAAGGAGTCTCATCTCCTACATTCTAACTCCAGGCCTGTCTGTGTTATATTATTAGCAGTCTGACATGGCTCTGATTTACTCACAAAAGAAAGGCCTAGAATTTAGTAATCTTGCTTTGATTTTTATCGCCTCTTTTTTTGTTATAACATTATCTTTTACATTTTTTATTTGGAGTCAAATTCTCTGAAAATGCTGAGAAAAAAGGTAAAAATGCTGCCATTTAAATGTCTTCAAGTCCTCGCAGAAAATGCCTCTCTGCATTGTAGCAAATGTCAGAACTTTGATGGCTTGTCAAATTGCACTCTGAGGCAGTGAGAGGGAGATCAGTATGTCTTCAAAAGCAGTTTGGTAAAGACAGGTGACTTGCTTTCCTCTGCCATGTCTAAACCCTTTTCTCTTTATTTTTAAAATAATCCTACTCATCTCCTTGATGCACGAGGCAATTAAAAACCAGTAATGTAGAGATTTTTAACACCATAAACTTACGGGCTGCAGTGTTTTTCTAATGTCTGCAGACTGCTTCTTCAGCTATTATATTTTACTGAAAATGGGTTTGCTTTTGTTAATTACTTATTGAGAATAACTTTGCCAGAGTTCATAGAGCTTCAGACCCACAAACCACAAGTTAAAAACTCTGAATTCAGTAAATTAGCTGAGCCAGAACTAACATAAAGTATTTAAATGGAGTTTGATCCTTAGTAGTTTTTCATGAGAATCAGAAGACAGCATCATATGATATTCGTACCATAATGGTAAATCTCATCAGATTTTCTCTGGAAAAATTTGAGATTGCTTAAGGCTGTGTTTTTGTATCTGTCCTACATCTGCTTGTGTAGTTATCTTAGGAGACTAATAAGCATTCTCATGTTCACAGAGACATTCTCTATTAGTTTGCAAGGTGGGATGGTAGAAATCTCAAATCTTCTATTACATTGGTTTTGGGCTAAAGAGAATGTGGTTTGTTGGCCTGCTAAGACATTAAAATTTGGCCTAAAGTTTTCAAGAGGATTGGCTAGAATTTTGCTCTTAACCCCCTGGTAATCTCTTGGGTTTTTTGGTGTTTTTTTGTTTTCTTTTTTTTGTAATGAGAAGTTTATGTTTTAGTTCTGAGCTGCCTTTGTGTTACAGTAAGAGAGTAAGCTGCTTTTGCTCCCAACACATAGTGTGGCTTGGGGAGTTCAAGTCTGCTTATCATCTGGGATTGCTCTCAGAAATGCTGGATGCAAAATGCCTTTAAAGCATGGTGTTCCAACTGCAGAACAATGAGATTTTAAACTAAAAAACTTATATGCAATTTTTACAAGCTATATGCCTCTATAATTATGTGGCAATTTGCACTTATCAAGCAATGTATCATAGAATGGTTAGGGTTGGAAAGGACCCTAAGATCATCCAGTTCCACCCCCCCCCACCCATGGGCAGGGACACCTTCCACTAGACCACCCAAGGTTCTGTCCAACCTGGCCTTGAGCAGTGCAAGGGATGGAGCATTTACCACCTCTCTGGGCAATCTGTTCCCGTGCCTCACCACTCTCACAGTAAAGAGCTTCTTCCTTATATCCAACCTGAACTTTTAAGATTGAACCCACAACCCCTTTGTCCTGTCACTACAGTCCCTGATGAAGAGTCCCTCCCCAGCATCCTTGTAGGCCCCTTTCAGATACTGGAAGGCTGCTATGAAACCTCCATGCAGCTTCTTTTCTCCAGGCTGAACAGCCCCAACTTTCTCAGCCCGTCTTCATACAGGAGGTGCTCGACTTCCTTATCATCCTCATGACCCTCCTCTGGAGTTGCTCTAACAGCTCTGTGTCCTTTTTATGTTGAGGACACCAGAACAGCACACAGTACTCCAAGTGGGATCTCACAGGACCAGAGCAGAGGTGTAAGATCACCTCCTTTGACCTGCTGGTCATGCTCCTTTTGCTGCAGCCCAGGGCTGCGAGCGTACAGTGAAGCCAGCTCATATTCAGTTTCTTATCAGCCAACACCCTCAAGTCCTTCACAGGGCTGCTCTGAATTTCTTCTCCACCCAACCTGTACCTGTGAACATATGCAATAAATATATGCAACTTAAAGATTAAAAACTTACCTAAAGTTTGTCTAGTCCATTCTTCAAATTTAAAGGAGGCTTAATACATGCCATTAGGAAGTAATTGCTAAAAAAAAATAAGAAATAAACCTAGGTAAGGATGAACAGTTCTGTAATAGACCAAACAGTAAAATTTCTATGCTCTTTGAATATACAAGTGCCATTGATTTATAGCAAGTGTGTCTGTTTGCTTACTGAGGTGTACCTGCCTTTTTCCTTTCTCCCTGAGATGAGAAGCAGGGTATGACAATACATTTAAGGTTTAGAGTAGGTTGCTTCTCTATTTTATGCTGTTCGTAGGCTTCTAAGAGTGACAGTATGATTCAGGGACTGCCATAGGCAGCACAAATGGATCTTATCACTACAACTGAAATGTATAATACATGGTAAAAGACATACAAAATATCTTGTCATTTAATACTGAGAAAGTAGTAATTTTAAGTGATAAAGTGGTGAACATGATTACATCTTCCATGCTAATGAGAGAAAACCTGAGCAGTTTGTTGTACGAGGATTTGCTCTGGGAATGGATGAAACCAGAGCATCTAAGTGCCAGAGGCATCCAGACTGCATGGCTGTGCTTTCTGCTTTGCCCATCCCACAGGCAAGGAGGACCTGGAGGTCTTCTCTTCTGCATCATGTGATGGGTAGTGGAGCCCAGCTCCCTGTGTCTGTTGCCCTTTCTCTCTGTCATTCAAGCCAAGCCCTTTGACTCCAGCAACAAGCTCTTTTATACTGGTAAAGTTGAGTGGCAAAATCTTGAGTTTTGCTTTTGTTGCCAGGATGACTTGGGCTGTCCCTGATCCTGTTGTAGGAGCACTATCACAAGGGCATGAAACCAAATATCCAACTAGTACGTAGCTCACATTACTGTAACACCTCTGAAAAAAATTATAACTTTTTTTTTCCCTTGTTTCTAGGAAATGTATACTGGGCTTTAAGGAGAGAAAGGATAGCTGGCTCTGACTGTACCCTATCATTATGTGTCTGGAGATGTATTTAGTCATATGTGAAATTGAACATTTTTTTCTTCCATTGTTTTCTCTTGTACACAGATCTCAACACTGACTGCTTCCCCTGCACACTATAAAATTGAGGTCCCGACACTGGTCCTGACCTGTTGTAGAGAGTGTTCATGACCTGGAAGGAAGGGAGATATTTCTCCTTTGTTAGCCAGAGTTGTAGTAGTGTGGTTCTGTGGCTCTCACACATTCATATCCTTTGTTTCTCTACCTGAAATGTAGGCTATTGTTGACTCTATCACATGGAAGTTGATTATGCACCCTATTTATACAGATCCATGGGAGACAGGCTTACACATAGTCTGCTAATTTGACATGCAAGACAGTCTCTCCAGTCAAAACTGCATTTGGGGACAATTTTTTTTTGGTTGGTTGTTTTTCTTAATGTGTAGTGAGCAGAAGTGGCTTTCTATTAAAGTGATTACTTACTTCCCTGGTTTACCTATGTATGTGCAGTATATCGGATTCTGTTTTTAAAATTCTGATGTCTTTAGATTTCTGCCTGGATTTAAAATCTTGTTGTGATAGATTCTGTATTGCGGAAATTCCCTGCCTCTTTTGCCCAGCTCTGTGTGGATTTAGTGAAGTTACATGTTAAAATTTCCTGCCTGTGGAGAGTATTGTGCCCAGCAGAGTTTGGCAGCAGCTAGAAACTGTCCACTTGCTGCCCATCCTGAGCAAGCTCACATATTTTGATCCAGTTTAAAGCACATACCAGCAGTGTACAGATTCTGCATGGCATCACAGGAAGATCTAGGGCTTCTGAAAACTGGGACATGAATACTTGTGATTGTGTAGCCAGAATGCGAAGTCCTCCGTTCATGTACGTTTGTGTTAACTGGATACCACTGAGCATTAGTATGAAGAATATATACCTGAAGGAAGTACAAAGTACTCTCCTGTGTTCCTGGGTTTCTGTTTGCATGGGGTTAGGTGAGCCAGGGTGGCACACCAAAACGATGGTGCTTTCGTCTCACCACCACATGCCCTCAAGTCTGGCTGCCTGACCACAGCCCGTTGTGTGCTTTGACTTGTGTCAGCTGATTTGACTCTTCAAATCAGAAAAAAAAAACCCCAAAAATCCTTTTCAGCTTGGTGAGACAATTTGGCTGACAGTGGTCAGGCTAAAGTTGGAGTCAATACAAGGGCAACAGGGCAGGACCATGCAACTAGGAGGGGGGATGGGAGAGAGAAATCACTCTGATGGCAGTGACCTGACAGCTCTGCTCAGCAATCTTGTCAGGTCAGGCTCTAGGCCACGGAGTATCTGCTCCCTCCGTCTCAACCTATTATCTAGCTCTGGAAGCAATGAAGGGGAGGTCCTACATTGTCTACCATGCACTCACTGAAGACAGGTTATGTTAAGAGCAACCTGGAAGCTTTGTTAATGAAATCATGTAACTGTGTATTCAGAAATGCTGTCATAAAGCATACAAAGGATTAAATTTCGTTGGCTTTTCCCACGTTTCAAGAACTGTTCTTTGTGAAGGTTTATTGGCACAGAACTCATTTTGGAAAAAAAAGTAAAAGGTGAGGAGATGCTGAGGGGCCTGAGATTGTTAAGCCCCAAGAAAAAAGAGTGAGGGGTTACCTCACTGGTGTCTGCAGCTAAAAATGGGAGGTGGTAGGACAAGCAGCAATGGACACAAGTTAAAAGAAAAAGAAATTAGATTTTAGAGGAAAAAAAGTCCCATCATCGGTCATGGACAACATGACCTCTAGAAGTAGTTAATCTCTGCATAATGATTCTAGGGCTTTTTTGGTATGTTGTGTCATGTACTGGTGACCCATTATATTTCTCTGATAAATCACACTGGCTCCCTTTTGTTTGCTTTTCAGCTATAATAAATTTTAGTCTCTTATTCTTTTTGATGGTTTTGGTGATGTATTTGTCTTCAAAAAGAAAAAAAACAACCCAAAAAAAAAGGGAAGAAAATAAATCTTGGTTTGGTCTGCAGTACCAGTCCTGTAATTGTTCTCTTCTTGCACTATAAATTGATCATAATAATTAGTCACAGCTAAATTCTCTACTGCAAGTCCACCAGCTTCAATGTTACATAGTATTGATTTGCCAGCATTATTAGTTTGCAGACGTCCAGCTCACTGACTTATAGCTGTTGATGGAGTTTGTCTGACAGATGTCCTGGCCACTGTCCACATTCCTCCTGTTCTCAAAAACAGAGGACATGAATATGCAAGTCTGTCGGGCCAAGCCCTTTCATAACCTTTAAATTTATTTTCCTCTATTTATTTTGGAGCGATGTCAGCAAAATGAAATTTGTGTTGTTGCTGACAGACTTATGTATGCTAAAATCAAATATAAAGTATTCAATACCGCCATTTTATTTTTTACTATATATTCACATGCTGCATAATCAGCCTGATTAATTACATAGTTGCAATGTGGCTCAGTTCACAAAATCATTCAAAATTATTTGAAAAAAAAAAAAATGATGAAAGTTTTGGAGGAAATAAGTTTATTTTGAGAGTTCAAATGGGCAAATGCCTTTTCTCAATTCAAACCTGAAAATTCAGCTGTTTTAAATCTTTGACTTAAATATGATCTTAATTTAAAAAGGAAGAACAGAAAACATGGAAAGAGAAAAACAAATTTTTGGCAGGAACATGACTAGACAGTCACTGGGGTGAAAAAAAAAGAGTTCACTGTCTCCAAAATATGGCATGATCTCACAGATGTCTCTAATTTCTTCACTGCTGTTCTTTTAAAGATGACTTTGCACAGAGGTTAGGAGTGCTGTGGAGGACTCCCCATAGGTTAATGAATAAGCTATTTGAAGAAATAAGTGTGTGTGTTCGTGTGTTAGAAAAAGGCTAGAAAGGTCTTGTTCAGATACATGTGTTTTTCGAGACAGTTGCGTTGCTGGGAGCCAAGTTCTGCCTTGGACCCTGCACAGCTGTTTTTCCTGTTATGCAGAGAGAAGGAGGCTTGCGAGTAGATGATCTTTAAGGTCCTTTCCAACACAAACCATTCTATGATTCTGTGATACCTCACAGGCACTGTTTGCTTTTGCTGAACAGGAGTTTTTCTGAGTGTGGAGGAAGGTCTTATGCTGCATGTGATCAAGAGTCAACACTGAAAATAGGGAGAAGACCTTGTACAATAAGATATGTGACAGTGACTCAGGCCAGTGCAATCTCACTGGATTGATCCCTTTGATGTTCATTACCAGCTGCCTAAGATGTGAAAAGCATTATAATGTACCTTACATACCTGATTTTTCTAATTTTAAAAATTGACAAGGTTTATTTGTTTCTTTTCCCTAAATCACATCTCACTGGTTACTTTTTAAGTCTTTAATTCTTACATTTAATATTCTATTTTAATGGCTCAAATCCATCTTATCTGTTTTGGAAAAAAAAAGAAAAAAAAAAGAAGAGTGAAAAAAATCAACCCCTATATCTAGTATATGTCTTTGTTCACTTGGAAAAGAAATATGGAAGCATACCTTCCTGGCTAGTGGCTGTTACACAATAATAATTCTTATCATTTTTACCTCCCTGTTTCAATTAAAAGAAGTATGGTTTGGGATATAACATAACCTTCTAAAAAAATAGGTTAACACCACATATCATAGGGGAAGTTTAGATTGGATATGAGGAAGAAATTCTTTAACGTAAGGGTGGTGAAGCACTGGAATGTGTTGCCCAGGGAAGTTGTGAATGCTCCATCACTGGCTGTGTTCAGGGCCAGGTTGGACAGATCCTTGGTTGTCATGGTTTAGTGTGAGGTGTCCCTGCCCATGACAGGGGGGTTAGAACTAGATGATGTTAAGGTCCTTTCCAACCCTAACTATTCTATGATTCTATGAGTAGCAAAAGGGTTAACAGGGATAGAAAGGGCTTACAAACGCATAAGAACAAAATGATTAAAGAATTGTTTTGTGGTAGGAAAGAAAAAGAGAGGTGGTTTTTAAGAACCACAGTTAGACAGCTCTGCCAGGTCATATGTCATTTTGAAAGGGAGTTAAAGCTGAAGCTGCTAAAGGCATAAAACAAACAAGGCATTTGGTGTCTAACATTTCAGTCCAACGTATGCTCTTTTGTGTTTAATTGCTTGATTACAGTTTACTGTACATTTTAATGGGACAGACTCTGAATCACTCAAGCTAAAGCAGTGTATGGTACTGTGGTGCTCCCTGCATTTTTCCAGTCTAAGCAGAATTCATTAATGTGCCAAATCAAGCAAATGAAATGATCTTTTGTGCCATTTGCTCTGTTCCTTCCTGGTTTTCTCAACCAAGTAGCATCTATGGGGGACTTAACAGCTTTGCAAGTAAAAAAGGGAAGGAATAACAAATAAGTAATAAGCTAATTTTTTTTGTGGTATCAAAAATGGCAGGAATACTGGTTGACAGTACTGTTTAATCCACCATTTAGCAGAAAACAGATTTCCATTTTTCAAATACATATCCCTGATTTGTTACCTATTGATTTATCTTGCTCACTGAAGCATGCTATAGACTACACAATATTGAACTTCCAGATACTCCTTCAGGGCAGTGTTTAAACCCTGTTGATGTTCAACAAATTATTTTACCATTAATTAAACTGTAAATCAGTAAGTCAGTTCCTACCGCCTTTTCCTTTTTTCCTTTTTCTTTATTCCCTCTTTCCTTTCCCCCCTTTCCTCTTTCCCCTCTGTCTTTTCGTGAAACAGAATGCAAAAGTTACATAGCTTGTTTGGAAATTTGCATACTTTGATTTGTAGTAAATCCATGATTTCAAGATAGCTGATTTGCTACGACAACCAAACAGCTACCTGACTGGTAGGGAAGTACTCTTGTAGTACGTTATTGAACTCACCAGGTTTTGTTAAACTTTGATAAATCGTGATGGCTGCATGGCATATTACAAATGCGAGTTACAATCAGATTTCTCTTTTTCTGGGTTCTAGTCATTTTTTAAGTGCTTTGCTTAAGGACATCATTGGTAGAGTTCAAATTAAGGCTTGGCTGTAGTCAAATCGGTGTTTTATAGACTTTCAGTAAAAATGTCACCACCTGTTTTGGATGATACACTTCAGAGAGAAATGGGACTTGTTAGCTGTGGAATGAGTAGCTGCTTCTTTCCACCTCATTAGTCCATCAGGAGTGCCCTCATCAAGGGAGGAAGGGAACATAAAGGCACACAACCTCATTGAAACAGGGCATGGAAGGTAAAGTGTTTTGAGCAAAGTAGTAGTAAAAATGTATTTGTCTTCTATGGGGCCAGTCTAGAACCTGTAGGAAATGCCAGATTCCTTCCCTGAGTTTCTGCAGAGGTGATGGATGGTTTGTTGCAATCGAGCTGGTTCCAGAGCAGATCATGTTCCTTGCTGTTTACTGGGAAGTGCCTAATGCAGGATTAGATTGTGTTGTCTGCACTAGCTACTTTTTCCTCCAAAACAGCAGCCAGAGGACTGGGACTCTGCTTAAATCCTGGAGCAAAGTAGAAGGTCAGAACCTGAAGAACTGAGCATTGGGGCAGTGTTGGAGGCTGAACCTGGGTCTCGCCATAGGAGGCAGTGTGCCACTGCAATGCTTCTGGTAATGGATAAGAGTTAGAATAGTTCTGTTTACATCACTATTTCCACTTGAACTACAGCTTTTTTGCATTCCATGGACTTTTATCCCATTGCTATCAGGCCATATGAACAAAATATGGTTTTATACATGTTTATCCCCTCTTCTTCTTTCACAGAGAAAGCACCCATGTGTCTAGAGTGAGCTACCTTGTTTTCACAGGGCATTTTTTTCATGGAGATTTTGATGTGATAGCATCTTGCCTTTCTACACAGGTTGTACAGCCCTGTGTGGAAAAAGGAGGAAGACATAGAAATGTGCTAAGTGCATGGAGCAGATAGCAATGAGGGTTGTGGTGATCATTCATGCTGTGTTGGACCAGGCTCTGAGAGAGTTCCTACCTAGAGACCACATTAACCCTTATGGTAAAGATGCTTTGTCTTTGCTGTGTGAGTGTCTGATATATAGACTTTAATATAGAGCCTCGTTCCTTCATGTTTACTTTATTCCCTTAGGGTCAGGGCGTGTGTTATTAAATGGAGATACAGAAAATGGAGGTACTACTCACACATAGCAGTCTCAAAATGTAATGTATTTTATGAATATAAAAAACCCAAAACATCTCGTTTCTTAACAGTGAAATTATAGTGGGAGCAATATAGGAGGGATAAGAAAAAGTTTAGTGAACTTCGTTAAGTGGTCTCTTCTGATAAATGGAAGACCAAGCAGCAGCAGAGTTGTGTTTTGAGGGTATTATTCATTTGTAGCTATGTGAAAAAAGGTATTCTACCCTTCTGATCCTGTGGGTAGGCAGGGTACTGAAATACGCAATAGTCCTGCTATACATATTGTTTTAAAAAAAATGACAATTTTTGCACTTTTCATATCATGATTTTTGAGATAAATCAGGCAGAACAGGGAAATGTTTGGTCATGTACAAGGACGTATGCACCATCCACCCAGATACAGCCAGTGTGGCTAACCCTATGTTTCCTAGCACATATAATCTTTTAGCCACAGTGCAGTGGATGGCCTAAAGCAAAGTATGACTGAGTAGTTATGCTTTTTCTCTTTGATTATTTCTGCTGTGGTATACTCACTAAGGCTCAATTCCGCAAGCACAATCAAGGAGTAGTTTTACTCATTGAGCCTTTTCTGGGCAAATAAAACAAATAATCAGCTATGTTTGAGCTTTCTTATGCCATCAATTTATATGCACATTTTCACAAACAGGCTACAAATTGTTTTTCAAAGGTAAATAAAAATACTGTGATTTCTGGCCTGTGGGTGCCCCTGAAGTCTCTTAGCTCACAAAATTTAAAACATGCTTCTGAAGCCCAGAGGGAGAAGAAGGTGCTGCCTGCTTGTACCTGTAGCGTAAAACATCTGATCGGAGAGCCTGATCCTGGCCTCCCTCACTTCACACACAGTGCCTGCCTGCTGCTGAGGGAGATGAGTGCTGCTGGTCCTTTCTATCATCCAGTGTCCCCCATTAATGACGCTGGCTATGCTGGAGGAGCCCAAGCTTCTTCTTTCTCTTGCCCCTCATGCGCTGCCAGGTCTGGTCTAGAGGTATGCTTGCCACTCCTTTCTGGTTTCAGTGCACAGAGATTACTTTTACATAAACTGGTAAATCAGGACCTGCCATATGTATTTAAACTGTCGGGCACTCACGTTAATAAAAAATGGAACAGGAGAATTATTCTTAATTTCCACTTACAGGTATAATGATCACAGTCCTTGAAGCTCACTGGAACAGAATGGGTTTTCCATCATACAGTACAAATCAAATTTGAAGGCATAGCTCCGATTAGTTCAACTGGTGTGGCTGATTTTCTCCGTGCGGAAAATATCTGTTGCAGTCATCTCAGATCCACGTAATTTCTACTTGCCATTGAATTTTTCTCACATGATGAAAGTCCAGTTCTGCCTACTGTAGTGTGATTCTGGCTGTTAGCAGAAAACAGCAAGAGTAGGATTCCTTCAAAATGAAGTATTCCATGAAAAATCCAGGAAATCAAAGCCTGTGCTCACTTGTATTGGGGCAATTTTATTGGCAGCTGTAAAATTCTATGGTTTTAAATCCTGGCATTAAATTCTGTGCTGTTAAAATCATTCAGTAGACGGATGTGAAGTCTTTATATGTTCTCTGTGGAGTTGTGAATTTACACATGTTCAGTTTCTGTCAATCTTGAGACAAATCCCTTAGCAGCAAATAGGAAATAATACTGCATGTTCCTATTTCTTAATGCCAGTGTGGTCAAAGTGCCCTGTGGCTTCCTCCATGTCTCATGTGTCAGGATTGTTTTAGGTAGATGTGTTGAAGATGCTGGTGTGGTTTATCTTCTGTCCTATCTATCTGGTCCTGGTCTTCTCCACTATAAAAAGTAAAAATCCTGGGTTTCGGTGTGATGGACAAATGCAGTAATATCTCACTAGTCATGCTTATCTAGGCTTTTAGGGGGGTTAGCCCAGAGAATTAACTAGTACAGCATCTGTAGAAGCTTCTCTTGCAACAAGGATAGATTTTTGCAGGACTCCAGGTGTTTGTGTAGTTTAAAATTACAGATTAATTCCTACTTGTCATAATCCTCATGCTATTCTATCTACAGAAGTATTAATGTGTTTCTTCAAGGGTGGAGACACATTGAGAAGGTATCTGGTATTTTTTAAACCTATTGCTGCTAGTTTATAAGAAGAAACCAAAATAATTATTGCAACTGTGCTGCCAAAGCTCCTAACTGTTCAAGGCATTATGGTAGTAGTGAACTGGAACCAATATTTTTTAGGAAAAGATTTTTTTGGCCAAAGAGAACATATATGACAGCAAGTAATATTGCAGCCTGTGTCATTTAGTTCTCCTGTACTACTTTGTTTTGCATTTCACTATGTCTTTATTGACTTATTTGAATAGTAATTATACCGTGTGCCAGAATAGGGTTGTGTACATAGGAATCACTCTCAAATACGATTCAAAGGCCTCAGACCTGTTCCAAAAAGCTGAGCTCATTACTGAATGCATTAGCACAAACGAATTGCAAAATGCATTAACAAATCTGTAGTATCTTTTAAATTTAAACCCTCTAGGAGTGTGGAAATCTGTAACAGTGAAATCAGTTGTGTACTTACACTAATGCACCATAACTATTAAAAAGAGAAAGGGAAACCTAAGAATAATTGAGAAGCCAGAGAGAGAGACTGCATTAGCCAGAGCAGAATAAATGTTCAACTAATGTCAGTCTGCCAGGATGGAAAAAGCTCTAAATGTAAATCCACATAATTCTCTCAGATCTCTTCTCTACAAATTCACTTTAGTCGTGAATACCAAATACACTGATTAAAAAGTACATCTGTAAGCTAAGGAGGCTGGAACAGAAGAAAAAAAACCCTTGGTAAAATCATCCACTGGTGTTAGATGACATAGTTTCCAGACCAAGCAAACAAAACAAAACAGAAAAAAAGTGAAATCTGTAGAAATCATGTCTCCTGTCCAACCTTCTAATTGCTAGCAGACATTTTTTCCCATGGTTCTTTAGAGAACAGATGGTGTCCCTGTTATTTGTAATTTGGTTGCAGTACTGCAGGAATGAGTGTAATTCTGCAAGTTATTACATTTTAAATTGTGCTTTTCCATTGCACCAGGATTGTGCATTGTAACATCCGTATCCAGGCCTTTTTCTCATTATTTTTAACATTTTAATAATTTTTTTCTGTCTTAAGTAGGAAACTCTTGTTAAAAGGATCAATTGCCTTGCCAAGACAGGAGATAAATAATGAAAGCAAGCATCAGCATAATCTTCATTCTTCTGGAGTTTTTTCCAGAGATAGTCAAGTCAGATATTTCACATCATGTTTATGCTGAAAGCAAATGGGAATATTTGGAATGCTTTAAAAAAATGATAACATGAAAAAAGTGACAGAGTGCATTATATTATTTCAATGAAGAATGATATTCTAATACACACCGGTACATATGGGCAAACTATAATGGTATTTCCTGGCAATTCAGAAAGGTATTTTTGCCCATTTGCAAGTAGAGCTTTTTTTTTTTTTAATATAAACCTAGGCTTTTTTTTCTCCTCTATCTCCTCAGCTTCAGCACTGAATACATAGATGTTACGATGGATCTTGATGTGAAACACATAAACTAAGAAACAAAAATAAAAACCGAACAACAAAAAACCCCCAAGAAACAAACACTCAATGCCACTAAAAACAGGGTAACACAAAAAGTAACCTTTCCAGAAAAGGAGGTGTTTTCAAAAGCGCTCACTCTAGGCTGGTTTAAGAGCTTTAGAAGTGACCAGTAGAACATGATTTACAGTGTGGCCAGGTGACCTGGAGACCAAACACCATCTTCAGACGCATGAACCAGCTAAAAGGGGCTAGAAATAATATGCATGATAAGAGGCAATCCCATTGTCCCATCAGAAATAATATTAATAAACTTGAGAAGATTGACAAAGTTGGTGCTTCTCCCAGTGAGAAGCTTAATCCATTTAGATTATCGATGAGAGACCAAAAGAGTGATGTTTCGTGTTCCAGAGAAATGTTGGTGAAAACATTTATTCTAGTAGAGAGACACCTAATAAAGCAGAAAGGCATGAAGTGTTCTAATGAATGAAGGCTTCAGTATATTATATTGAGACTTCAAATGAGACATGATTTTAAAATGCTTAGAATTATTAACCCTGAGAACAGCCTGCACAGGCATTCAGCAGATTCTCCTTCCTACAAAGTCCTTAAGTTGAGCTGTTTGCATGTCTTTCTGAAAGCTGTTTTGTACCTAACAGGAGGTTAAGGACTTGATCCAGAGGTAGAGATGCGTGTCTGCGCACTGAGCTAAACCTGGGTCTCTGCCACTCTCTCTCAGCATTCAGAATGTTCATCCCTGGATCAAGGCACCTTTTGTAGCTTGAAATCTGATGGAGAATTTAGGGTCAGGAAAAATCGTGGCCTCCCAGGTAACGTTCTCTTTGCAGGGACAGGGTGATTCTTCTTTGGTGAAGAGTTTTTTCCTAACATCCAATCTAAACATTCCCTGGCACAACTCATTTCCTCTTGTCTTACTGCTTGTTACTTGGGAGAAGAGAACGACTACCACCTCACTCCATTCTCCCTTCAGGTAGTGGTAGAGAGTGATAAAGTCTCCCCTGAGCCTCCTGAGGCTGAACAACCCCAATTCCTTCAGCCACTCCTCATAAAACTTGTGCTCTAGACCCTTCACCAGCTGGTGTGTATGTGCTTGGCACTCAATTGTAAGCATTGCTGTAGAAACCTGTGTGAAACATGGAGGGAGAGAGGAAAGCTTGGAAATGTGCACGTGTCTTGGAAGCAGACTGTGGATGCAGCTCTTATTGTGAAAAGCTGCCTTAATAAAGAATTACTATTTTTTTCCTTCAGGACAGTATTTTCTTGTCCCATTTCTACTGCTTAGTGCAGGAAACATTCACCCTTCTGTAGTTACTAGAAAGATGTCAAAAATTACTCTGGTCTAAAACTTTTTTAAGTAATGGGAGATCATTTTTATTTGGGTTTTTTTTTATTATTATTATTTTTATTTTTATTTTTTTCTGTGCCAATAAAAATAGTGGTGGGATAACTGCATCTAGATATTTCTAAGTCCTGATGATATCAGAAGGTGCTGAGAATGAGTGAAATATGAATTTTTGATCTTATGCTTACAGTTTGATATTACAACTCACTGAAGTATGTAGCAACTGCAGTGGTCCTGGATAGTTGCCATCATAAAACAAAGTACTGTAACTATTATTTGAATGTTTAAATCACAACCAGCATATTCACTGGCTGTCACAGCAACATGCATCCAAATTGGCATTAAAATTATCATCTTCATACTTGGGCTGGGAGGACCAATTTTCTGCTGTCCATCCTTTTCCCATGCAGTGAACTGGGATTGAATGCCATTCTCTGCTGCTGCTAATTCCACACCAGCCTTGCATGCAGCAATGTTTCTGATTTAAAAGGTAGCGTCAAGGTGAAATTTTTCATTATGGGGGGAGGATGGAAACAGTGGGGGAGGAGAGTCTCAAAGAATTCAGTAATTGAATTAATGAAAATAAAATAAGAGGAAAGAAGGCTGCTTCTTACTTCTTATTGACTTTTACCACGTCCCTTTCAGTCACAGAAAAATGTAATGTTCCGCTTTGTTCAGCAAATATTGTCAAGATCATCCATTTATCCTTTTTAACTTATTATAAGGCATTCATGCAGTGGATTTTTAATTAAAAAATAAAAAGTAAGGCTCAGCCTTTTTTTATTTGGACTACTCAGTTTGCATTGCAATGTTTGTTTTTTTTTATGGATGTCTTAGTTGCATGTCATTTACTTCCTCTGCATCTACCGTTTGGCATGATTTGAAATGAGAGTGGAGATGCCTCATTCAAATTCAACAGACTTTTCTGTCTAAAAGTTCCCACACACCTTTTTCTTCAATCCAGTTGTACAGGAGTAGAGAAATAACACTTGCAGCAACAGAGGCAGCGTTCTTGAAAAAATGAAACTAGGCGCTGATTGCGAGGGATAGAGCCCACAACAGGCATCTTTAAGTTATATGATTCTCATCGATTTATTTCCTGAAGGAGGAAAGAACTCACAATTAAACTGCATGGAAATTGGAGGGTTTTCAAGACTGCCTGTGTCATATCTGGTCTCAGAGTTACATAGCAACATTTACCTCTGTTGTGGTTTTCACTGAGTTTTCACTTCCAAGCAGTTTAACTGTACATGTGCAGCTTATTTTATTTTTCTTTGCCTTTTTGCTTTCCTGAACCCGATTCCCCAGCATGTTATTTCTGGTAGTGGAATGCAGGGTTGGATGAATGACTCCACAGGGGTTCTCCTGCTCAGTATTCTGCAGGGGTTCTCCTCAAAACCCTTTAAACCCCTCTGGCAGTAGGCAGACACCACTGACATGTAACCTCACAACAGCTTTCCTCTGGTGCTGTACAATGCCCTCTGGAATATTGTTACTAATTTTTATTTGTTAAAGAGTCCCCCGACCATGCGATCAAACTTCCAAAGAGATTTACAGCAGATGACTTGAGTTAAGTTTAGCAACAATGCGTTTGTATCTGAATAAAGATGTTAATAATCAAGAGCAAAGACACGGGATAAGAAGGAGCTTAACTTTGATGAGCTGCAAGTGTTCTCTTAATAAGTCCAAACTTATAACTGAATATGACAGCTCAGCCTTCATCTTGTTTAAACAGGGGCAACCTTCTTGTGACTTTCGTTTACCCAACACTAAAAACTGATGTCTTGGGTTTTTAAGAATCTTTTGTTTGAATTTTAATAGCCTGCATTACCTTTCCAAAATGACAGTGATCTGTATTTATCAGTTCTGTAATATATATTTATCAATTTATATATAAACTATTTGCAGATACCTTTGTAATGAGCACTATTAATCCTTTATAAAGATATGATTGTTTGTCATATTTTCTTTGAAATGCTGTATTCTCTGCCCTTGTCTGTTAGCTCCACATCCGCTCTGTTGATATTCTTACTACTCCCATTATCAGGGAGTTTCTCACTGCCTTGCAGAAACATGCTAAGTAGCTTGATTGATGTTTGTCGTATGCAGTTCATTTTTTTCCTTCTGCTTATACAATATCATTGTACTTTTAAGGGGTTTTAGTAAATTAAGCGTGCACCATATATATGCTGCAAAGGAATGCTTATCACACTTGGGATAAAGCAAGATGGTGAGTTTTTTAGCTCCCACTGTTGCTTGTTCTAGTCTGAAAATTGTCTTCTGCTCAGCAGAGATCCATTCAGCTGTGATAAACGCTTTTTCTGTCTGTAGCTATACCAGGCTTGTTATGAAAGGAGATTTCTTGGCTGTAAGAAATAGCACATGGAAGTTGAGATGGCATTTTAAACTTTGTCACTGTAGAAGCAAAGGTCACTATTATATTTGGCTTAGAGTTTCTTGTTAATTGATTGCTCAGATTTCTCTGTTATAGACCAGATGGCAAGAGCAAAGCTGGCACACTGGGAAAAGAAGAAAAGAAAGGATAAATATATGTGATTTTTTAAACTTATATCCAGTCGTGGCATATGCTTAAACATGGTCCATTCCATTGTCCATTGCTTTCAAAGTGTCATATGTCCCTAGAAGATTATTTGCGTATCACTTCAGTTTTCCTAAAATCAAGAATACTTTTTTTGTGTCTGTATGAGAATGAGTTGTAGTTTTCTGTTCATTTGTCATGGGACATAAGGAAAATCTTCAGGGATTCTGGAAATTTCCAACTCTACAATATCAAAATTCCCATAATTTTTCTCATTCTACTGGTACGTTATAGTAAGATTTATTTATTTTTTTTTTTTAATGTGCTGTAAGAGGCACTGATTTTAACCATCACCGAGGGTTTTTTTTCCCCATAGTGGTTCACTATGAGTACATTCAAGCCCCTGGGAAAAAAAAGAAGAAATCAAAAAAGAAAAAAAAAAAAGATAAAAGAACAAAAAAAATCTAATACTAGGAAAAGTCAATTTACATTTAGCAAGAAGAAGAGAATTTACATTAAATAATTTCTACATTGGAATTTTTCAGTAATCTTTACATTTGTTTGAGATTTTACCTCTTGATCTGTAGGGCAGGGAACGCAATAAATCTGTTATTCCTGATGCTAATAAGTCATGCAGAATGAATGCACTGTGATGGATTACTTTGCTTCAACAATCAAGTAAACACATGAAATTTTTTACCTTGAGATTTAATAGGAGATGATGAATGAGAACCTCTGTGGAACAACAGGTAAGGTGTACTTTCCTAGGGCGCACTATAATGCTGAGCAATTCCTATGAATATAAGGAAAAGCAGGCAAGTAGCTCTATAGAAATACACACTTTTCCAAATCACGACAGCAAGGCACTCAGTGGAGCAAGACTTTGTATGAGTTAGTCTCCAAAATGATAATAGCTGGACTAAATAGAGCCTCTCTTCCTTGTGGCTTGTTGTCTTTTGCCCTGTTTGTAAGCCTGCAATAGAGCAGCTCTTCCAAATTTCATACTTAATTTGGATGAACTGAAAAGGTGTTGGCATTGTTGTGCGTACAGGCTTACTCTCTTCTGTGGGGAAATGATTATCTAAAATGCAGTTTCAGGCACTGAATTTCTGCTAGTCCCATGCTGAGACACCATGACATTTTAATTTTAGGCTCTGGTAACCAATATCTTGTAGTTCTCAAGTCCACTGAATGTTTTGATGGATTCAGGGTCTGGCCTAGCTTTTAGAAGTTGTTTCCAATTATAGTCTTGCCACAGGAAAGCATGAAGATCAGCATTGCCAGACTTGCTCCTTGCTAAAGGCATCGGACCATCCTTTTTACTTATGGGAACCGAGTCTTGTGTCCCTGCGCTGGAAGCCTATTAATAGAGGTTACAAGAATTTGCATACATTCAATGCTACCACTAGCAGTGCTATTAAATAAACACTTGTTAATGAGAGCTAAAAGTACAACACAGGGGAATATGTCAATTTGTTTGGAGTGATATAAAAAGCTTAGCACATCCCTACAATATCCCAGCATAGATGGAATTCACTTAGTTAAATCAATAGTGTGCAGTCTATGTTTACAAACTGGCAGTCTCCATGTAATGAATGAAATTGTCTTTGTTTTATTCATCAACAGGTTGACACACTGTGCACAATTAGTTTCTTTAGAGTTGTCCCTGAGTTGTTTTTTTTTCTTCCTTCTACCCACCCAGACCCTTTCTTATTTCCCTGTAAATTTGATGAAAGGAATTCTGTGTTCTTACAAGATGTGCTCAGGATGGATGGTGAGGCTCTCAGTTCCTCTTGGAAGCACTGCAGACTGAAAACCTGAACTTGCACTTCTCCCCTTGGTGTTGTTTGATTGCCCTGAAGTATAGTAAAACCCACAGCTGACGGATAGACTGCATACATTTGTACATATAACATTTAAGTAGAGGATGTATTCAGCATAATGCTCCCTTAATTAATGTATCTGAAATCTCCAGCTTTACTGCAGCATTCAGAAATGTGTATTCATTAAAAAGATTTAATAACTTGATGATACAGCCTTAATTGCATGAGTGGTTTAAACATGCAGACACACCTGCCTTCTGAAGAAGGTCAAACCTGGGACACTTCCAGGTGTTCATAGTGATCTGTCTTGCTTCTTTTTTTGCTATGCTGTTGCATCCAAGGCTGCTGGATTTTTATATCAGCACAGTAGTAAGTTAGTCATTTTAAAATGCCACTCCGAGAGGCAAGATGATCTACTAGGTAAAACACTGAACATGAACTTGACACAACTGTGAGATTTGCTTTGTTGGTTTTTTTTTTTTTTTTTATATGATGTTTATCAGATTGCAGTGGTCAAGATCAGCAAGTTCATATAACTTGCATGCATGCATTTATTGCTAGGTATGAGTCTGACTTACCTTTTGGAAGTCATTTCATGAACTGCCTATGGAGCTAGGTTAGCCTGAGTCTAATCAGTTAATTATCTGGAATCCCCTTATAACTAGTGGGGAGAGTAAGTACTTCCAGGTAAGTACTTCCAGGTGTGATTCAGCCCAATCTAAAGTTGGTGTGTGAAATACTGGGACAAGTAAACTTCTGGATGTGCTGTTATGTTTTTTTTAAACATTGCAGAAGCTGAGGCATCTAATTCGCACTAAATATAGCTAGTAACTTGGAGTTGCTGAAGTTAACTGAATCTACAGCTCTTTGTTCTCTATGTTTAGGATGATAGATGAATACTCTTAAGATAAAATCACTAGAAACTGTGCAGTGCTTACATCAGTGACGGAGTCATGCAGCTATTTTCTGTTCTCCTGCCTCTGCAAAGTCCGATCACCTGTTTGTGTTAGCTTTAGACATGCACAAATACTCACAGTATTAGGAAGGTGGATAAAAGATGATTTCCTGGGGCTGATTCAGTTTTAACCAAACTTACTGCATGTAATTCAATATACCTGTTTTTCCAAAACTTAGTTAAAAAACTATTGTCATTTGGTTGTGGTTCATTTTTTGTTTATGTATGTGTGTATGTGTGTGTGTCTTACGTAATTCTAAGTCGGATATACCATAGGGAAATGCTAGATTACTGCCTTGGGCGTGTCATCCTCAGACACCAGGGAACATTTTCAGAGGCTGAATCACAGAAAATTCAGTAATTTTGTTTTTTCTTCAGAATTTTAGCATTTTTTTAAACATACTCTTTGATTAATTTCTTTTGTTTCAAGAAAAGTATTACAGCATACATAATTTTTCCTTAATGATTGCCTGTCACTGTGTTATGACATATATTTATATTAACTTCCAGCAACTGCCTTAAGCTGTCTTTGGATTTCTGTGCTGTTCTAGAGGCTGGCAGAATAGGTCAGCTCCACAAGAGTAAGGTTTTGAGTGCAT
The DNA here is from genome assembly GCA_024733675.1 of Psilopsiagon aymara. Lineage (NCBI taxonomy): Eukaryota > Metazoa > Chordata > Aves > Psittaciformes > Psittacidae > Psilopsiagon > Psilopsiagon aymara. The sequence continues at coordinate 39,522 of JANRGW010021610.1, forward strand.
ATAGTATTAAACATCTGATTCTTGATTTTTAAGGGCATTAGTAATTATGGCTTTAGGATGTACAAAAAATTCCCATCATAATTGCATTAAATTTACATCGCAGCATTTTCCTTTGCTCATGTTTAAGCCGTGGCTTTATTTTATTTTTTGCTTTTATTTCTTTCTTATTTGAGAGAGTTGAATCCAGTAAAATGCTGCCACTTCTAAGCCAACTGAAGCTAGCTGTGATTGTTGATGCTCAGAGTGTGACTGATGGTGCCGGCACTTAGCACTGAGCGGAATCAGCTCCCCTGCATGTGCTGAATCTCCTCATGGACTATTTAATCTGCAAGCAGAGCTGTTATCTTGCAGCCAGAGTTTTCTCTAGGTTCCATTTCTAAAAGCAACTGTGAGAACAGATAAAGAATGATACCAGAGAGAAATAAGAAATGGGAAAAGAAAAAAGTGAGGACAAAAAATGGGGTATGTTATAGAAGAACAGATAAATATTTGAAAGCGAACAGTTATAAACCATTAAAATTGACATCCTTATTCTCCTAACTCTTACAATCACAGCAGATCTTATGCATTTCTGTTATTATATTAATTAATACAATACTGGTGCTTCAGAGAAGCTGATGGATCTTGCTACTTCTGCCAATGTGCAAAGATGAGAGATATAATACTTACCTTGAAGAACATGCAAGTTAGTAAATGAATCTGTTAGAGAAGGTGGTTATTTCAAAAATCAATTTGGTTTGATTTTCTTTTGTTTTATCCTTCAATAGAATGACAATGGATGCGTCCAAGTGTAGGTTGTTTGGGTTTTTTTGATTGTGTGGAGCTCTGGAGTTACACCTTTGTCTTTGCAAGTTGGAAAGATCAGAAAGAAGAGGTTTAATACCAGACAACTTGCTATGGAGAGATTATCATAGATCTTTCACATCCTTGGTTGGTATGTGACTTAACATAAGGCTCATCAAAATTGTTTGGGTTGGTTTTGGTTTTGTTTTCCTTTTTAGCTGTTTTACACTTAAAAATATTCTTTTTCCTCACAAGGAAAAAGTTGTTTCACAATTTCCTTGTTTCTCATCTCATGTTGGTATTCCTCCCTCAAAAACCTGTGGTTTTAGGACAAGGTGAATTGATACACAAATTTCTTAGGATAACATGAAATTTGGTCATGATTATTCCCAAGCAACTTTGCTAAAGACAATGTGGTGGTAATATAGTTTAACATGTCATTGGGTTTGCTTCTTAATTCTAAGAAAAAAATTACTTCTATCAGTTTAAGCAATATTTCCTGAACCAGAGAGCTAAATACTGCCATATTCATCAAATGCATACCATGTTATGTGTCTTATGGAGCAAATTTTGAGGTCAGTATGGCGCTTCAGAATTACCCAAGGGTTTTGTTGTTAATTTCAGTGGAACAAATTAAATAGTTAAGGAGCAGATATTCCTACTGTCAAATTGCTACCTAAAAAAAACATTTTTGGACACTGAAATTACACTGTATTGATTTGTTGATTTATTGATTAATATTTCTTCAGCTTTGGATACTCTCTACTTCCATGGCAAGATACATGATTTAGAAAGTACTCTACTATACTTAATCCTCTGTAGGAAGAAATAATGCAAGCCACTAAAAAAAATTAGTAAGATACAGTCCTATTTCAGCATCAGATCTGCTCTGTGTCATAACAGGTGAATAATGAGGAACACCAAGGCAGCATTTAAAAACTTTATGAAGACAGGAAAGACTCGTGGCAAAATTAATCTAGGGAAGAAAAGTAAAATACAGGAGAAGGATATGGAAGAGAAAATTAGTGTAAGTACAAAAATACTTTATTTCTCTGTCCTTTTTAAAGACTGTTTAAATGTTTATAGGGTTCTTGCATGAGAATTTTAGGTTTATAGGGGAGCTTCTGTGGTCAGTGCTGGAGAACATGAGGTAGCTGTATTTTCAAGTCTTCTGTGTGGTTGGTTTGTCATTTGCAATATGCTATAGTTTTTCCAAGCACTTATTTTGCATTGTGAGCAAAAATCTATTCTTCATAACAGTGCAGCTTTGTTAATTATTTTGATAGGTGATGCTTTGCATCGTGGCAGAAACAGCTAAGCACGTGACCTGCTGGCCATTGTTTTTAGCACATTGTCAACACAAAGTCCCTCATGGTGTGCACGTTCTGCTCAAAATCTGTCTTCTGATTTAATAATTTTGCTTAACAAAAATTATTATTTTTTTCTAGTTGGAACTGGATGATCTTCAGGTCCTTTCCAACCTAAACTATGCTATGATGTGTATTCTGTTCCCTGAGGAAGCAGAGTGTGCGATGGTTAGTAATCTCAAGCATTTATCAATACTTCCTCTGGTTTGTACTGTTTTGCAAATAGTAAATGCCACAACATTTTTCTAATATACTTTATGTTTAATATTTTCTACTTATCTTCCATATTTGAATCCATCCTGTGCTGTTTGCACATGGCTAAAATGAATTGCCTAACATTACACATCACCTGAACCCTCTGCATAAGGCTTTGAATGAGTCCACTCAGAAGATGATGACTGCTCTTTGTATGGGCATGCAGAGCTTCAAATTAATCTCACTAGCTCCTGTGCCAGCAGAAGTTCAAGTGCAGCAAATGCTTTCTGATCAAAGAACACACCAATCCTTAGCACACTTCTGTATGTATCTTGTCTTTGGTAACCAGATTGGCTTAGATTAAAGCTATCATGTTCCACAACTATATATAAAAATCTTTATGCTTAGAATTTATGTTTATTTTTTACCCAGGTCACCTCACATACAACATTAACCCACACATTAGCATCTGAATGACGGGAAAAAATCATTCAGATGCTAATGTTTTCCTAACTGCTTTATTACTATTACTATTATTAGCAGTATTATTATTGTTATCATCATCATCAAAGTCCCCTTTGTTGTGAATTTAATATACCTGGCTCACAAGCATTTTTTGGACACTAAATAGGTTTTCTTCCTTAGTGCAATTCATGTAATATGTATGAAAGTATTTGAATCAGTGCTAGAAGCACAATTTCTAAATTTTTTTGAGGATAGACCTGAAAATTAGTAAAATAACACAGAATTTTGAACACAGTATGTTTAAACTGATGTGTAAATGAAATCAGAGCTTACCACCCAGAATCTAAATGGTGATTCTAGATTTTAAATTCGAGTTTAATAAAATTTGGACCTTAGAAATGTGACTGGTTTTAGAAGCTTTTCAAGCAAACTTTTTTAAAACACCCTGGGCCATGCTATAGCTTAATACATCTCAAAGTAATATTCTTGAAAACAGATTTTCTTACAGTACTCAAACTGAAAAAAACCCAACAAACCAAACCAGATCCTGGGAGAAAAGGAATCAGGGTGGCATATTTATGTAAACATCACCTTTTTATTGTAAAAATACTGTATCCATGCTAAGATGTGTGGCAGACGATCCATTCAGATGTTAACCTTAGAAACATGTAAAAGTGCTTAAAAGATATAAATGAACAGCTCAGAAACTTTCTCTTGCATTATTCTATTTATCTATTTTCTATTTATTTACTTACGTATTAGTGCAAGCACAGAGGTTTTATTGTTGCTTTTGTGTTTCAAACTGGAGAATTGTGTGTGGCTCCAAGAAATAGGGAAAATAGATACCCTAGGTTTTGATGCTTGGGGTCCTGCATATGTTGTGAAGATCAGACCTTTAGATGTCTATAGTGCTGGGTCAGGGAAACTGCAAACAATAATTCAGGAAGAGGCCTGGCAATGTTCATGATTTAGTTAATCTTGAGTAATTAAATGTATTACCCAACATGTTTTTTTCCACTCTGGTGCCCAGAAATCTGCAACATTAGTGTCTTAGGAACTATTTTCCTTTATTTTCATTTTTTTAAGTATTAGCCTTTTAATGAAATGTATATTTGTATTTATATTCTCTTATTGTCAGTGGAAAATACAATTCCACTGTAAAGAAAATAGACAAAACAGAATGAAACGACTTACCTGCCTTCTTGCTGCTAAAAGCGATGCACAGTGGAAAGGTGCCAAGGAACATTATGAGGATCTCTGAGCTGTTGCCAAGGGAACTCCAAGTTGCACACTGTAAATGTTGGGTTATTTTCCTGAAAAGAGAACAAATGTCTCTTGGAAATTTTGTCTTTACCTTTGATTAGAATCGTGGTGAAGTCTTAAACTGGAGAATGCAAGACCAAGCAGGCTTCCATGTTGCTTCTGGAGTTAGCATGTTAAATTCAGAATCAAATGCAGAGACCAGAGATGTAGATGAAATTCAGTACAAATAAATGTAAATTAATGATTATGTGTGAAAAACAACAATGCTAACTTCACAAATAGAATGATGGACCTTGAGCTGCTGACCATTTCTGCTATAGAGCAAGATCTGAGTGTTATGGTGGGTAGTTCTATGAATGCTTTAGATAAATTTACAGGAGTGGTCCAACAACAAATAGAAATGTAGGATTTAAGGAAAGTAATCATGACAGTATCACTGAGTGATTATAAGATCACACAAGGCAATTTCACATAGAATACTGTGTGTTGTCCTGATCTCTCTGTCCCAAAAAGGTATAGTAATACTGGAAAATATTCAGAGAAAGATAGGGGTGTCAGTAAACAAATAATATTGCTGTAGCTTTTCAACTGAACTCTTTGCAATTTCAGGTCCTGTGCATCAGTTTTGCTTTCTCCTAAACATTATCACAGTCCTAACTTGCTCAAGTTTTTTTAATCTTGTCACAAAGAAAAATACATTCCCCTCTTTTTTCTATGAGTAGAGGGCCTCTAAGAACCTTGCACATTTCAATGATAAAGTTTAGTTTTATTAATTTGGCTTATTAAATTATTTCATCTGAGATTGTGAGCTTTTAAATATCCGTGTTTGCACAACTCAGTTATAGACAGAGAGACCTTGGGTGAGTGGTGGTGGTTGTGGTATGTGCTTTTAATAAGTCTGGGTTTCCTTTTAGCTGTAAATTTGCTCTGAAAACAACAAGCACCCAAGCAGCTCTTTATTGTCTACAGCAGCACATTGTTAGCAGAACACCTCAGGCGCAGGGGAGATGTGATTCTTCTACTTAGTAGAAGCACTAGCAGATAGAATTCTCAATTTCTCTTTGTGTTTGTTGGTTTGTTGTTTGTTGGTTTGGTTTTTTCCCCCTTTTCTGTAGTATTTTCATCAGGCATAGGAAATATAATAAGCAATTACTAACCAACGCTTCTTTATTTGTTAGTTTCAAAGTTCTGAAATAGAGATGAAAGACATGCTTTAGGCTTTTCCTTTCTTTGTATAGCCTACAGGAAAACTACTGTATTTTTGTTGTTGTTTTGTTTGGCTCTAATACTTTTTTCCTCGAGAAGCATGTAAAAAATTTGAAGAAATATGCGGGTTTTAGATTGAACATTGTATAGTGTAGGTTGCAAAATGATTGTTTTAACTCTGGCTTACATTCTCCTAATGACAAACCATAAAATTATAATGAGCTGATATCATCTTATGCATGAGTACTTTCTGAACATTTGTTTTGCCTAGAGCCATTCCCAGCACAAATAAAAAGAAAGAAAAAGAACAATAACAACACAGTAAGCATACTGTGTTTGAGGTAGATATTTTTTAGAAAGGCATCTAAGTGAACCACTGGAAATTATTGGTTGATCACCTGAAACATTAATTTACTGAAGTGTAAAATCAGTTGCTGATAGAAATATCCTAATCTTCATGGGAAGTATTTAATTTCATTTTATTCAGTGAATTCTGCAAGTTGTTCCCTCAAATTTAGAGAAAAATTTTAAATTAGAAAAGACTGAAAGTTGGTCTTAATTTTGAATCTGGTTAAAATACAGTATGAGAGAGGGTACTGCTTCCTAGTTCTGAAATTTTTAAGACTGGGTTAACCAAAATAACCCATTTAAAATGTAAAATACAGGTAATGTATGCCTTGCATTTGAAATTATTTATTTAACAGTTTGAGTTTGAGTAGGTTTTTTTCTTTTTTTTTTTTTTTTTAATGTCTCTAGCTCACTTAAGTGTTTAGATTAATTAGTTTCAGTGAGAATCATTCCACCTGGCATTTGCTGTTGAATTCCAAGCAAAAAGTTTGCCTTCCTTTTTATTCAATGGGAGACGATAGCCAGTGCAGATTTGCAAATCATCTCATGATTAAAAAGAGGAATCACCCACTAAAGTTGCCTCTTACCTCGTATGACTGGAAACAGCATTGCTTAAGGGATGAGATTAAGTGCTTAACTTTCAAATGGATGAAGTTTAGTGAGATTACTCTCTGACTAAATTAGTTTAGTATTTTCTGGTTAGCTTAAACTGAGATACAATTCTCCATCCATATTCAGAGACCCAAATAAAGAATAGAATTTAACCATTACCTTGTTAGTAAGAAATACTCCAGCCACTATTTTCATACTTAATAAAGAGCGGAAATCAAGAATTTGATTAAATTTGTACTAAGTGACACAATTATATTGGTCACTGTTTATGGGTATATTGTGTCTAATGTTCCTTGGTTGCAAGAAGAGATGAAAAATTATACCAGCCAAAAAGACTCAGCTTTTTTTAAAAGAAAAAACCTTACAAATGAAAACCAAGATTAAACTCAAAGATTTAAGTCAAACTCTTCTACTTACTGATTTAACTTCTGATTAAATTTGGTGATTCTAATAATTTTGATTTCAGTCTACACACTCTGGCATACAGTGAATTGCCCCATTAATTCTTATGAGTCTATTTCATGTGGGAAGCAAAGCATCTGCACAAGTCTTTGCGTTGAGTAGTCCCTGGAGCATAAGGTTTCTGCTTTAATTGTTAGCTAATCTTGTTTTTTGAGTTAACTTAAAGTTTTATAGTTTCTTTAAAGAGAAAACACATGTTAATTACTTCATCTACAATTTATACCTCAGAAGTGGGATTGTTGAAGACTTTTTTCTCTAAGTGACTGAAGTGGGTCAGAGGAAGATTTTGCTTCATTCGTTTAACAGTTGGTCTATTAATTAGTGACTACCAAGTAGATGTGGAAATTCAAGTTCATGCTAGGACTGGATCCAAATTAGTTGAAGGTATTTCTATTGTATTTCTGATTCAAATAAATTCAATCATGTAGTGCATTTTGCCAGATTTACTTCTGGTTTTCAAAGGTCAGAGGACTAAATTGATGGCATCTGACAGAATTTTATGTTTTGTCAATATGATTGCTAGTATTCCTAACAAACCTGCTTAATGAAACCTGAATTTTGTTAAGCTAAAATTCATCTTCTGATAATTTCAGTTCTTTTAGGAAACCTTCAACAAATACATTCATTTGTGGCATTGTCCTGAAAAATTTAAGGTTAGCCTTTTCATAGTGGCAGTGAATAATGTAACATGCTAGTTTCTTATGCCTCCGAAAATAGGCAGATATGCAGTAGTAGAAGTCAGCAGATAACTTTAGCAGAAGGCCTAACATCCAGTAGGCAGATGTGTAATAGTATTCCCAAAATCTCATGTTAAAAAAGTAGGTAATGAAAAGAGAAATGGGAATTCAAAGGAGAAGACGTCAGTGGTTTAGTGTACACGTGAATGAAAAACATTTGGTAAAGTTCAGATAGGCAAGCTTCCATTATTAGGCTGAGAAAGACTGTGGTATGTGTGTATTCAGTATGTCAGCATGACTTTATCAGGAAAAAGTAAAAGTGCCTGTAGCTGTTAAACTGATATAAAAAAGGTTGTTTTCATTATAGACAAATAGGATTTTACAAACTTGTGGATGCCTTGATGCGGCACCTGGCATTTAATATGGTAGAAAAAGTAGCTTGAGCTGTCAGAGCTTTGAAGCAGAATATTTTTTTTTTAATGCAAGGAAATGTAGTGGAGATTTGATTTGACTTGATTTCTGAAGCTGTCTGGTTTTTATGATGTACCGTGAGCAACCATTCTGAGAACAGCTCCAATAGAAGTTGATAATGTTTCGTTCTCAGCCCACTCATGTGAATGACTGGATATTTCTCAGCTATGGGTTCCAAAGAAAGCAGCAGCTGATGTGAGGAGCTGTATTTTTGGCACCCAGTTCTGTTCGGTGTTTGCTGCAGGAAGCAGTTATTCCCCTGCCTTGCTTCCCCTCGGCAGGTTCAGGTCGTGCAGCAGTGCTCTGCCCTGCTTATTTTTAGTTACTAACAGCACTTCAAATAATTGATAGGCAAAAGAGGGAAAATGGTCCTCTTACTTATTTTCTTAGAAATCCCCCAAATATTCAATGAAGATAGTGTGATGGGTAGAGAACATGTGCTGTTGAAGTGTAGGAAAATGTTAAATTGTGGGTGCTGTGGGGTGAACTACAGAGTTTCCTCCAGAAGCATTCCTGCATGTGAGGAGCAACATTGTTGCTCCTGCACCTTAGTAAAGGTCCTGAATTTGTGAGATGTTTCTGGTCACATTTATGGCTGGTTTGCAACCTTCTAAGCCTTGTTAAAGAACAGAATTTCTTGCTAATTAATCCTCAGCAGTTATAATTTGAATATGTGTATGTATTTATGCGTGTGCACTTGAAATGCAAACTTATTCCATGGTTTTTAGAATCCAGAGGTTATTTTATGTGACCAGCATTTAATCAATATCATGCTTGCACCCCATTGATGTTGGCAGCATCGCATGTGTTATCTTATGTGACCTGCATTTAGTCACAGATGATCTGTGATTCTTGTTAAACATGGTAGCATTACAGAGATCCATTTTCACATTTTGTAAAGTAGTAACAAGAAACCTTTGTGCCAGTGGGACATATACTTATGTTTCCTGATTTTCTATATCTAGCTAATTAGTTAATCCTGGAAATTCCAAGGAAAGGATGCTTCTGTTGCCTGTCAAACTCCTTCTATTTCAAAAAGCAGAATGAAAATATTTAAGAGCTGATACAGATGCAAAGGTTCTCTCTCCCTGTCTCTTCACCTCTCACTCTTCCTCTCCCTTTCACCTTCTGTTCTGTCCTTCCCCCTTCTCCCTTTATGGCTGCAATCTAAAAATTTGTTTTGTAAAATATATGTTACATCTAACAAAAAACCCCACATATTTTTCTGAACACTTCAGAAAATACAGAAGTATTTTTAGCTGTTTACTTTGTTATAGTTTATTTTACAGATATTAATTTTTATCAGGTACTTATTTTAGTTCCTGATTACAGAAACACTCCTCCATGCCATTTTTCCTTAAAAAAAGCCTGCCTGTACTTAAATGACCTGAGGTTTGCAATAGTAATATTATGATATTTATGTATTACACTGTACTTCTAAAGCTGTGGTTTGCAGCAGGATTCACTGGGGAGTTTTTTAGCATCCTCCATCACAAGTCATGTTTAATGTTATCTCTTAAATTATCATGCTCCAAAGGTTTACACCAATGTCATTTAACAAGGTCAGCAAATCCTAGGGCCATGTTTGTACTTGAGAAGCCTGAATTCTTGGTGACGGGTGTCATTTAGGTTTATGGAGCAGGGCCTTTCACATGTTGGGTTCCTTAGTAGCGAGTTTAACAATGGTAAGTAGCTGTCAGCAATAAATTTGATAAAGTTGGCCTCTCTTTCTCAGTTCAGAGAAGCTTGTTGACTTGTTGCTTATTCCTCAAAACAATGTTTTTAGAATTATTACATGATATGAATCAACAACACATACTGCAAAATCAGAATGTATTGCTTACCTGTGTTTGAACAGAGAACTTGTATAACAATCAGATTTGTGCTATCGTTTATGCTCGTTGTAAAATGAGGATGGGACAATTAATATTCTGTTCCAAGTATGCACCATATAAATATTTTATCAACCATATGTTGTAAAGCTTTTAACATCACTAGTTAAATTTTTTAGCACAAATAAAGCATGCTTGAATTTTTCAGAATATTCCACATTCATGCACTGTCACACACTGTTAAGTCTTATTGGGAGAAAAAAAGAATTAGTTTAAAAGGCATAATGATGAGCACAAGTTCTATGGTCATGGAGTGGTCTTTGCTGGCAGCAACTGGTTTTATTTTTTTTTTTCCCTCATTTCTTTCACTGTTGCGGTGGAGTGGAAATGGTCACATCAAGTTTCCAGAATCTGTTGCAATAATTCATCTTTTTTTTTTCATTATTTTTCTTTGTATTCTTTACATATTTTACTGCTAATTAAATCTTATTAAATGGTATTTGACAAGCTTTGTATGCAGTGTACTTCATACTTTCGTAGGTAAAGGCAAAGTGGTGTTGAGAGTGGGAGTGTTCATCACTTCTCCACAGCCTGAGGTACTCAGTGGGTGGGTGTCTGTGAGTGCACGTAAGCATGTTTGCGGTATGTCTAATATCTGAGAAAAAAAGAATCATAATGACCCTTCCTAAAATGAGAACAAGTGTCTGAAATTATGACAGATTTTTTTAAAAGCATATTACTTGTTTCAGAGTGGATCAAAGCTTGAAGATTTAGCTATTTAATCTTATGCAGTCTTTTTTCACATTAATCCGTTGCTTATTTTGTCTAAGTTGCCTCAATAATTGTCATGACTTATGCCTATATTGTCCTTTAGCAGTCACTTTTTATTCCTGCTAGACAGAAAAAGACCTTGCTCCTTTTGTGAAGAAGTAACAGAAGAAGCAAGACCAGTACTTCTTTTTTTGAGCTTCTTTTTCTACCAGGAACACTCCGTTTTTAGTTCAGAAAGTTTCCAATGTGGCTTGTTGAAGTTATCCAGGGGACCCCAATCCAAGAAGCGTTCTTGTTCCTTTGTAGCAAAAATGAACCAGAGCAATACAAACGCTAGAAAAAAAATTATGAAAAGGGAAAATAGGTGACAAGGAAACAAAGAGAATAAACAGAAAATAAAGAATAGGCTGTGAAAGAGGGAGCAAGATGAATGAAAAGAAGACATGGCAGGAGTGGTGCTGTATAAATGGCAGGCAGGGACAGCCATCTTATCAGTCCACCATGGTCAGAGACTTCAGTGGAGGATGAGACCAGCCGAGCTGTTTCATGGGTGAATGACTGAATTCAGACCACAGCTAAACCAAGTCCTCTGAAAGAGGAAAGGGTGACTACTTTTATGCACAGTTATGTTTCCATGACTCAGTCATCTATGTGTATGTCTGGTACTTACGTTTTGATGTTAGCAACAAAGAATTATTATTTTTAATGATGCTTTTTTAAAAAATAATGCAATTTACCTAAAAGTCAGAAATCGTTTGTATTTATATGTAGTAAGTCAACTATGAAATAATGGGCACTGACTCATGGACTTTTAGTGAATGGTGTGACAGAAAGACAGTGAAATCAGCCATGCCAAGAGTTAGAAATAAGTGTTTCCATCCTAATTTTATATCAATATATGGAACTCTACTTTTAATAAATTATTTTCTTACATTTCATACGCTGCTGTCTTTCTCAGCTGCACTCTCAGAACTTACAGGAGACAGTGTTCACCTCTACTTTAAGAAACGCATTTTCAATAATAAAATGCATCTTTTTATTGCCCTTGTATCACTGCTATTTAGTGTTACTTTACCTGCTTGATACTATTTGCAGGATTAGTTAGAGTTGAAGAACAGGCTGGTAGGAAGAAAACAGAAAAGACACAGTACAGTTTCAAAAACGAGATGTCACCCAGAGAAATGGGGAGCCCCATGAGAGTAGTGGGAGTGCTAATAATGGGGAAATGTCAGCCTCCATCCAGGTGGACTAACAAAATCACAAGGCTTAGGACTGAAAGAGAAAGAAAGCTTGAAAGTGCCTCCTAACCCAGGAGAAAGGAGAGTCAGCCAAAACTTCTGGAAATGTTTTTCTGAAAAATTGCTAAAAAAACATTGCAATAGGGTTATGATTCTTTGACTTTATCTCAGCTACACTTGCAATGGGCAATATTTGAATAAGGTCTTACAGCCTGAATCATTGAACACCTTCTGCTTTTTAGTAGGAGTGAGGGATACCGAACACTGAATCTTCTAAATATTTTTGAGTTCTGGACCAAACTACCTAGGCCACATACCTTTTAATCCATATAATCCAGTAAATAACCAATATATTATTTTGGTGAAACACTTTTAAGTATCTTTAAAAATCTTTGTGTTCCAGAGAGAAGTTTGTTTTTTTTTTTCTCTTCTCTCAAGTACAGTATCTACAGAGTCTGTCTTATCTTCAGGACTAGCAAGCCAGAATGTTTTCTGATCCAGGCCAAGAAGAATCTGATCATAAGGGAATTTATATCAAAGCAAGGTGGAACAGTCCATGCCTACCTACTGAGATACTTGATAGGAGAATAGTGAAGGGATCTGAATTAGAGTTGTGACATATGAACAAAGTGTGTTGTGACTTACACGTGAGTAAACTGCGGAAGGGCAATATCTAGAGAGATGGGCATTATCTCTGGGAAGAGGTTGTACCTTGAGAGAGACAGCACATACTAGAAGAACCCATACTTGAGCTCCCTTGATTTCAGCTGCTCAGCATGTAATGTGTTAAAAAATTTTGTTCATGAATATTGAAGATCTTCCTTGTCCCTAACAGTTTTTATCTTAGTTTAATAGCTTAAGCACAGTGTTCAGGAATCATCAAAGAATAAGAGCACTGCACTTTGTTCGCGAAATATTAGATAAGACAAACCTGTCAGTACTCCTAGTTTCCTGTATCAGCCCTGCTAATCTAATAGTGCTTTTGAACACTGGAAACACAATTTGTGTTTTCTTTGCTTTGGCTTAGTTCCAACCATCTGAGAAATGTAGTGCTTTGCTCTTTTAAGTGTATTAAACTATTCCTGTGGAGTGAATTATGTTGATAGCTTGTTTTCTTGGAGGAGTAGGCAGCAATAAAAATGTTGTGACCTTTTTTTTTTTTTTTGGAAAAGATGGACTTCAGACATCCAACAACTCTGGATTTGTGCAGCATGAGGTCCATTCACTTGCTCAAGTAGGCTGCTATTAACCCTTACAACTGTCTCTTTTTTACAGCCACTCCGAAGGTGGTATTAAAAGAAAAAAAATCAAACAAAAGCCTGAAAAATTTAGTAAGGAAATCTGAATCACTTCATGTTCTTATAAAATGATCTCTGGGACTTGTGCAATGGAGAAAAGAGCTGTTAATATATGTAGAATTAATTCTGATGAATTATTTAAAGTGTAGGAATATAGCGTATAATCTCTTCAAATAATCCTCCCATCTTAAAGCCTTCAGTTGTTTTGGGACAGAACAATGCTGGCTGATAGTAGTGAGGATTGTAATGTATTATGATATGTCCTGTCTCATTCTAGTACATGTAAATTAAAAGCAAAGTTATTTCTAATTAGCCAGATGAATTGCTCGAAGGACCAGGTCTGTCGGGTAGTGTTCAAGCTTTTAATTGCTTTTGATCTGAAGTTGAGGTTATACATCACTGATCATTTAAATATCTGAAACATGAATAAAGTCTTAAGCAAATCTAATGGGCAGTCTGAGAAGTGATGGTAGCTTGTGTTTAGAGCTGTTGTAAGGCACATGTTCAACCACACTGTGTTGTGGCCATTAAACAAAGATGTATTTTTTTCCTCTCAATTCTGGGCAAAAAGTTACTGCAGGATTATCAGAGCTTTCAGAGCCTGACATACTTTTACTTGACTTGATTTGAATACATTGCAATGCCATCTCACTGGGATACAAAGCCCAGTTTGGTTTGTGAGTAAACCAGGAAGCTTAGAACAGAAACCCAGTTAAATCTGCCACGGTTCATGAAAGAAAGTTCAGAAGGGTCAAAGAAATAAATATGCTCCAGTGGTGATGTGATCATAAAGTGTGGTATTTGAGGCACTTCTGGTAAATAGAAACTAATTACATTGTGGAGAGAACTGGTGAAACTTGCTTTCTGCATTGCTGTGCAGAGCTTTGGTCTTCCAGAGAGATTAACTAAACCTGGGATGGGGACTGAAGGAAAAGCAAAATTAAATAGTGGATTGTTGAAAGAGAGAAAACTAAGAGGTCTTGGCTTATTTAGCCTTCTAAAATGAAGCTGAGCTGTCTGATCTTCATGCATGATTAGCAGTGTAAATAGCACAGAGGAGAAGAACTGTTTAAACTAAGGAGTAGTATTGGCACAAACATAAGTACATATATAGTACTTATGAATATATTCAAGTGAGAGTTTAGAAGAAATACAGAAAATGGTTTTGGATAGCTTTCTGCTATGTTAGTAAGACCAAATTACTGAACTTGAAATATGATCAGTTTATAAAGGGGCTTGTGACTCGTGGAGATATTAAGTTTTTTACATTAGTGGACAAGATATAGAGACAAAATGATATCTTTGGGCTATCTTTATTTTTATTATGCACTCAACTGGATATATTTGTTCTATCAAAATTACAACAGGTTTACCTTACTCGAGGACTAAACTCTCTTTTATTCATGCTAAGAGGCTGCTGTACACTTTAAAGCCATCCTTCTGTTTTTATTCTATGCCTCTTGGAGTATCCGAGTGCCTTTCAGAAATGTTACTAATATGGTTATAATGTCTTATACAGATTATTTTTTTGTCTTTCTCATAGTCTTCAGACACATACACACGACATGCAAAAGTATGTGGGAAGGCATGCTGAAAAATGGACTTTCTCCTAGCATGTGTGGTCAAGGTGCTGAGATTAAGAAGGCTTTCATTCCTTATTCTGTATTGAGATCCATGTACTGGTCAAGTTACAGGAGAGAAGAGTGTGGAGCACCCTGACTGTGCCCCTCAAAGCAGCATCTGAGGAAAGGTTTTAGGTACTCCAGCAATCATTGAGGGTCATGTTTTCAAAGGCAGAAGTGTCAGAAGATGCAAGCAGACATACTGAGGCTTTCGGAAGCATTTTTGTAAGTAAGTCTTTCAGTCAGCTGGAATTGAGTACTGAAAATTGAGCCACTGATCTACCTCATTTGATATGTGCTTAATTTGACCAATTTCTCACTGAGATCCTTGAAGACAAAGAAAAAAAAAACTCACTCTGACATGATATTTTATAAAGAATCAGCATCAGGAAAGGATTTATGCTTGTAAATGTCTGAATATTTTTGTTTTTTTTTTTTTTTTTTAATTATATGATTATTTATAGCTTAGGTTGATATTGCCTGTTTGTGTAACTGTAGCGTAAAGGAGGGTGTTTGCAGCACTCCATATTGCAGAGAAAATGCGATGTTTGCATTCATATCAGCTGTAATCTCTTGAGCATGCATAGTTTAATGTTTCTGTGGGCTGCAGTGCTGCGCAAAACAGAAATACTAAATGCAGGTATTGCTAAATCTGAAAGATTATTTGTCAAGATGAAGAAAGTATGCTTAAAATCTACACTCACTCAACCAAATTTTTAAACGATAGTGGCAGCACTTACTTAAAAGGAAACTTCAGAAGAGCAAACTGATTATGAGCATACTGTTTCAGGCTATCACAACTGAAACTGTTATTCCTGGTTCTTTTTGGAATATATGTTTTGGGTATATATTCCACAGTCAAGTGCACCCTTAGAATTAATTTTGTAAAAGGAAGGTTGCAACAAACTGTTGTAGTGGTAGGAAAAAGCCAGTACTAGTCAGTTGCATAATCACCATTATGATAAATATTTAATAATGTAAAAGGCCTCATGTAGGATGCTAAGTCCTCTGTAATGTTCAGAGTTAACTAGTACAGCTGGCAGCAGCTCCATCCCGAGCTCAAAGACTCATGCATGTCTAACTGCAATGCCATCTGCATATCTTCTGGGATTATGCAAGGTTAGACTTAGAGAGATGTAAGTGCTGGTACTTACAACAGTAATTTGGATAGCACTAAGGAGATTTAATACTCATTGAATAAAATTAACTGAAGGCAGTTTGAAAAAGAAATGCTAACTCTCTTCCTAAAATATCAATCATTCTGTCCAAATCTAACTAGTGACAGCATAAGCTGGAGAGATAGCATTTTATTCACTGTCCATTAATTGATTTTATATTTGGTGTATGGTGGATAAAACTGCAATTGTTTTGATTAGGCTTGGGGAAACTTATACTGAAACTGATTGTTACCTGTTTTTAGCTTGCTGTGTTAAGTTGGCAAAAATCAAATGGATGTAAATTTAATTATCTTCTAAGTCTGTGATCTCTAAGACAAGGTATCTTGGCAGGTAAACTTGCTTTTCTGCTGCTCCTCCATTAAATAATGTGCACTTCAATTTCTAATGCTGCCAAACTAGAAATGTCCCATTCACTGGAATTTGGACAAAATAATTCAAAGTGATCAAAAAAGGCACAAGTGTCAAGAGATGAAAATGTGCCAGATGTGAGGGGCAGTTCCCTCTCATTCTGTAATTTCTGATTTCTGTTTGTAAAAAGCAGAATAAAATAATTCAGACAGATTATCACAGTTCTTTTAATGTGAAATTCTGTGAATCTGCTGGATAGAGTGGTGGTGGTTGGAAAAAGCTTAGTAATTGTGTGCAACGAGAAGTCGGCCTCAGCAGAAAAAGTGATTATTGAAACTTTGTTCGGTCTGCAGATGGTGTTTAAGCAGCATTACAAGCCTGACTCAAAACATGCGATAGTGAAAGTTTGTTTTTTCTTTTCAAATAAAGAAACCCCACCAAAAATCTTAACTTCTTAATATTTAGCTCAGTAGAGCATCTTTGAAACAAGAGGAACAGCACTGTTTTCCCAAGATGGTTCAAAGCAGTCACCAAATAGTCACCAAAATGTCTGTCCATCCTCATCTTTCTAAACACATTTAGTAGGTTATAACTGAGGTTAGTTAATATATTAGTTAGCATATTTGCATCATTAGGTTAGAACAACACACGGAAGACAAATTCATGTCTTACAAATTAATTGAAAATTCTCATTAACTTCAACAAAACTAGTGTATGGCACTTCAGAGTAAATTGTCAATGGAGCAGCAGTTGCAGGTCTAAATTTATGTCTTGATTGCCCACAGATTTGAATCTGGTTTAAATTTAAAGCATCCCTGTTTAATCCCAGTGAATAGATATACCTGCTATAGCATTCAAAGTCTGTAAGGATATTGGGTGGAAAGCCAGGTTGGATGGGGCTTTGAGCAATCTCGTCTAGTGTAAGATGTTTCTGCCTATAGCAAGGGGTTGGAACTAGGTGACCTCTAAGGTCCCTTCCAACCCAAACCATTCTGTGATTCTCTGATTGATACTTGGTAGCCCACTATACTACTCAGGTGATGTTCTGGTTAAAGCAGAAGTGGCATTGAGAAGCAACATCATGTAGCTAATACTCTTCACTGTAAATCATCAGCGTATGTAATCATATATGCTGTGTTACCTTACTCTGTTTATACCTGTCATATACTGGTTAATCATTCCAAGACAATGCCTCTTCAAACAATCATCTTTCTTCCACATCAGCCAGCAGCTATTTTGAGGCTTGAAATAAGCTTTTGTCCTCAGTTATATTCCTGCTAATGTCAATAAAAAATTACTGCTGAACTCATAGAAAGTAAAACAAAATCATTAAGACTTTATCTCTGTTTTATTATGTTATATAATTGACAACAGATGAGTGTTAAGGCAGATGTCACTGCATGGTGCAGTTGCACATGTGCTTCCAAGTTCTTTTCCTGTTGTGAAATGTAGTGCACTGTCTTGCGAAGTACAAGCTGGAGCACTTGTCTGCTGTTTCATTAGACTTGGCAGAAATAATAGCATTTCTAGAGAAAGTTATATGACCAGTACTAGAGCATGATTTTGGCATTGACCTTTCATCAGAGCCTGTTTTAGAAGCAGAATTTCTGCTGGAAAATGGCTTGCTTCTATTGAAAGAAGTTGTACTGCCTCCCTTTGGTTTCATTCAGGTGCACTTAGGATATTACTTATTGATTAGAAGCTGTTCACATCAGACTTAATCTGGCAAATTAGTGCCTGGGTTAGACAAGTCTAGGTAAGAAATTCCAGTATAAAAAGCTGTATTAGAGCTGTTTTGTTCAAATGGACATTGCATCCTCTCCTGTGATAGAGTGAGATGTACAAGGGAATATATCCTCTGGTTCTCAGAACTGCATTCAACTGCATGCTTTCTATTTAATTTCTTCCTAATACAAAGTGGAAGAGATATTTTACTCTTTCCATGTCCTAGCAGGTGTGAATTTAACCCGTCAGTGTAGTCAAAGCATTTCCTTCAGCCTGTAATGCTCTAGGTTTCTGTCTGCAGCCTGTCTTTCCACCAATCAGGTGAATACCAGTATTGACTGCTATTTTGGGAAACACAAGCTATTATCTTGTGCTTCTTAGTAATACCATGGGTTGGTTGCTGAAAAGTTATAATCATAGGCGTGCAAGTTGCAATATGATGGCAGAATCATAAACTTCATCATTCGGAAGCCAAAAAGCCTTTTGGATACCAGCAATTACTTTGACATTTCTGGGATCACAGCATGCTGTGATGATAAAGGGCAAAAGCAGAAAAATAAAACACTTAAATAGTGAGAAAGTGCATCTTTGCTTGCCTGGGCATGATCCAGAAGATCTGAAAACGGGCTGCATACCTATAACCTCAGTGTGAAGAAATCTGTATTGAGGATGTGGTTGCGACCATGGATATGGAGTACAGCCCTAGTGTGTTGTATGAGTTTGCCTTTGAGACAAGCAGTTTTATATGTTATTTTCGAACTTCATTAAACCTTTTGTTTGAAATTTCTTTCTTCTCCTTCAAACACTTCTCCTCTGAGAGACTGAACAGAAAAATATTTTATTAAAAATCAAAATGACAGGCAACTCAGAGAACATAAAGCCTGTCATGCATTGCCCTTGATCTTGCACTGGCGCTGCACTTTATGTACAAACTATGGCAGAACAGGTCTCGGGGGATTGCTCTGACTGCTTCTCCCTGAACCACGATTGTCACAGGTCTGCAAGGATTGCTACCAGGAAGGGAAGCCATCCTAACAGGCTGGGAATTGGCCACGGCAAGCACCTGCAGTGCTGTGTCCAACTGCCTCCTGGCCATTGCATGCAAACTGGTGTCTGCAGACCTTACAACGCCAGTGGCATTTCTGCTCCTTTATCACCCTGTCCAACCCAGAGTAGTCTGTTATTATCTTTACTTTGTTAAGTATGATTCTTTTTACTTGCAAGGTCCGTCAGCTCCTCAAATGACCTTTATTTTTATGCAAAGAGAAGAGATACTTGCATCCTGCAAATAAATTATTTTTCTGTATGAGAAAAAAGGGAAGGAAGCAAGAGAGAAACGTTTTCTCTGACTTGCTCAAGAAGAAACTGTGAGTTTTATCCAGTTAGTCATAAATTCTATATTTTTTTCCAGCTCTGCTTCTCCTTCTGCTCAACTTTTTAGTCAGTAAAAATGTACTATGTGATTTATACTAAAGAAAAAACAATACAATAAAGATGCCATATTAGGTGATTTGATATATAGCCTGAAGAAGCCAAGGTCCTCTATTATTTGTGGTTGTTTTGGCAATAGGAACTTGCTGGGAGATCCTAGAGTAAAGACTGCAGTAGAAGGTCATCTGTCTATGCTGTAATATTCTTTATCTTGTGGTGTGTGGTGACCAGGTTAAAGTAGAAGGGGCTCTTGAGCTGCAAGGAGAAAATGGAAACTTGTTTTGCCTGGAAATTTGGTTGCATGTTCAGAGTTCCTACTTCATAAGATGCTCTCTTGTATCATTGCCCAGCAGTGAGCTAAAATTAAGGCCAGAATAAACAGGATGTTAAAATAAAATGCTGCAGCATACCAGCATTACAGATGTCTGTGTAACCCACTCCCCTTTTCTCTCCCTGCAGCTGGATGAAAATCTTTAGGGCCAAGAGCATTCTGAACACAAGACCGCCTCAATGATCTTAGAGCTAATATCTCTATTGCTTATGCTAATGCTCTAGGGCTGATACTGGGGGAAGGGAAAGTATGTTGTCATTTTTGTGGATGTATAATCCTGGATAGTACTAATCCTTTCTCTGCTCTCATGTTGGAATACTAAAATAAAGCTCTTGTTCTGTTTTTACTTCTGCGCCTGCTTGGATCACAGCCACGTGCAGGAAGGGGAGCAGGAGAAAGGCAAGGGCCAAAGGCAGCAAAGGATCTTCTAGTATCAGCTGAAATGGCACATTAATAATGTTATCTCACACCTTGCAGAATTTCTGGGTTACAGATTGTGAACATAATTAGAGGTAGTTTTAGTAAACGTGTAAAATTTTTGAGGCCTAAAATAGAAGTTGCTATGAGCCAAAGTGCTTTTTAATGGGCCAGTCTTATAAGTCCTGGCAATTAGTAAGAGACAGTATTTTTTTTTCGAAGGACTCATTGTTACTTTTGAATTAACATAAATATTTTCTTTTACTTTCTTGAATGACTGCTGTTGTTATATTCCATGCATTTTTTAATGCAAAAAGCTAAAATAGAGTAATTCAAACTTTGTATGTTAAAAGATGCCTTTGGGTTGAGCAATAATGCTATCTGTTCTAGGAGGAGAAAATGATTATGGTCAAGTTAGACTCTTTTGCAGGTCTGAGATGATAGGGAAAAAAAATACTTCCTAAGATACCGAAATGCAAGTAAGAAAACTGGGTGAAAAATAAAATGGGGTTGTAAGATTGATTTATTTCAATGATACTTGCCAGTTGAACCTAGAAAAATATTGCTTCTCTTTAGAAATGTATTAAAATTAATCATAAACAAGGGGACAGGAAACTTTCCTGATATTACAAATCCTAAGAGATATTTATATCATTCCAATTTTAAGTTTTCAAATGATTACAAGCCTGAGAAAACTTGTTACGGGGCATTAATAATGTGAAGATCTCCAGATATTTGAAACTAGAATTGTTTAATATCACTGATCAGTGTGCCAGTGGTAAATGCACTACATTCACTGAGGTAGTGTATAAGGAAGTGTAAAGTGTAAAAGGCTTCTCTTTCTATTGCAGCTGGTGTATCTCCACTGACATTCTTTGAAGTACTTTTCCTGGTAGGAAATTGTCAGTAAATCACTCTCTCCATTGGTCCCTAGTTTCTTCTTTGATATTTCTTCATGAAAGAGTAACTAATGCTGGCAGTGCAGCTCAGCAGAGGCCTTCCTATGTTCTTAACATATCCTTTGGGCAATGATGAAAGAAGCAGCAACCTACTTGCAAGGCTGCATTCTTGGTTTTGAGAGCATTGCATAGGTTTGTTTTTTTTTTTTTTAGAGAGAGAAATTTACTTAATTTTCTCTTGTAGGGACATTTTGAAGAGATAGGGAAATGTCTGTAATCTGAATCACGCCAGGGATTTACTCGAATCAGAATCTAGTTCATAAAGACACCATTATTTCAGCAGAAGAACTAAGATGCCTTAGAAAATATTGGTGCTGTTAAACCATCACTGTTAAGTAGCTTGTTAAGAGCAGTTCCCGATATCAGATCTCACCATGTATATTCATTCTTCAGTGAATTACATTTAGAAACTAAGATTTACAGCACTTTCCATAGTGCTCTGTATAGCCCTTAACAAGCACTGCAGCTTACTTGTAGGACTGAACTTCACAGTCTTACTTGATTTGATATGACCTCACAAAATACTATCTCCAGGTAAAATTGAAAAGAAAAATGCAGCATTTATATTCTGAAAATGTGATAAAACCCAGGTGATAAAATCTGGAAAATGTTTTATGTTACCACAAGATTTGTTTCTTTGGGGGTGTTATTTATTTTTACACTTGTCGTCTCCATAAGTATTTTCTTGTGAAGAAAGTGCTTATCCACATATTCCTTGGAGAGTTATTGAAATTGCTGCACACTTGTAAGAACTTTTCTTTCATTTCCTTTTGCAGAAGTGTTGTCCATTTTGGTGGGGATTTATCTAATCAGTTGAGATTCTATGCTTGGGCAAGTTTGGCCCTTTTTTTTGACACCTTTTGCATTTTTCCTGTAGATGTGTAGAATGCAGAACATGTGGGCACATGTAGAGCTGATAAATTGCAGAGATTTGATATGTTACCATTATTCAAGCTTGTGGACATGTCATGGGAGGGTGAAGGTTATGCACCTAATGCTTTGCCTCTCTTCATTTTCATATGCTGAAGCACAAGCTCATTTTGAAAGCTAGGAAATGACAGGATGTAGATAAAATGCTCCCTTTATAGCATCTAAAACAATTTTGCTCTTTTTTTTCCCCAACTAATGTGAGAATTAAGTAATGTTTCTGGCAATCTGCTGTTAGTCTCAATGCATATCCAAGAATCCTCACCTTCATTACAGTACACTCATACATATGCTACTGCTGGTTCAAAGTACTGCTGTGTGGAAGAAAATGGAACTATCTTGAGTTCGAATACTTTCATTATCTTTCACCCTTATTCTTCAGGGCATAAATTGCTTCCTAACACTCCCACCAAGCCAAGAGGCACTGATCTGTAATCTGTATCACAGGACTGTTTTCCACCTCTAAATTAGACAAGGAAAACTTGTCTGTTTCTGCAGAGTAAATGACTGAGAACAGATAGAAAATGGGTTTAGAAGATTTTAGGGTTATATGCAGCTGTCTGTTAGAGAAACAATTTCGTTGAAATTTGGGATGGTAACAAAGTACTCAGTGGAGTTTCACTGCCTTTGCTTCAAAAATATAAAAATCATTGTGCTAATTTGTCAGTCTTCTTGGTATATTACTCCTAATGGCCTGACTGCATTTTGAATACATTTGAGTTTTAAAACTGCAATGGTAGTTGTCACGTTAAATCTCCTTCTCTACCTCTGGAAATCTAGAGAGTAAATCTTTTCTTGATATTCTGTATGCTCTGAGTTTTCCTTCTGCTGTGCCTGATCTTTGTTTCCACTTTGGTATTTTACAACATTAAAGAGGCTAATATATAAAGATAATTATACTTTTTGACACTTGTAGAATACACAAAATCACGGAAGTCACACTGAAGATTAATAACATAATTACTGGTAAAACTTGCTTTGCTTGCTGAAGAGGTTTTGCATCCTGGAGAGTATTGTTTGAAACATTTTCTAAAACACAGCTGAGCAACTAGATATTAACCTGAAAGATTTTCCCATGCATTCTCTTGAGTTAATTTCACAGGGAGTCAATTTGCAGTAATCTGGATTAATTGCTTTACCAAAGTTGGGAGAAAATATTTTTAAACAGGCAAAATATTACTTGATTAAAAATTCAGGAGACAGGCATGAATGATCATTAGATTTCATACCCTTAATGTCTTTTAAAAAGGCAACTAAATCTTGTAACTTTTGCAAGGAAGAAAATGTACGTAAACCCCAGTTAAATATAAAGAAAAGACTTAGAGAAAGCAGGTTCATGTTTCCCTAGTACGTAACTCTAATGCATTTATAATTTCCTTCCATTGACCCAAAATCTAAAAGACTTAAGTTGCATATTTGTTGTTCAGTTCAGTCACAAGCTTTCCATTTAGAGGTGATCTGTACACCACTGTATTCTTATACTCAGGTCTACTTAAGAAGATAGCTGCTCCGTTTATGTGTTTTATTTCAGGTTATTTATTAAACGAAATCTAGAGTTTAACATTACGAGGTTATTACATTGAGTAATTTTTGCAGGGATGGTTTGTATATGAAAGGAATAACCTTTCCAGAACTGTTTGGACCTTTGCTTTTTTCGAAGCAGGGCGTGAACAAAGCTGTTATGTGAAGGTCCTCTGTCATAGTCATTGGTCTTGTCCTGCAGGCCTCTTGTACAAACAACATAAAACTCACTCTGAATTAGGGGAATACAACTGAAATTAGTCACTATGTTCATGAATTAAATCTTTCATGTTAGAACAGACTGTACTGTTTTCAGTGTGGTCACCTTTCTGTTCCGCATTCTGATAAAGAGCATTAGAGCTCGCAGATAGAGAATTTATGGTTTTAAACTATTTAGCTATCTCTGTCTAGCCGTTTTAAATCTTAACTTGTTTTTTAAAATGCATATCTTTTTAATTTGACACTACTTAGACAATGAAAATAAGCAAATATATATTTAATAACGTAATATAATATTTTAATAATACATTAATTGATTAATTAATAACTCATTTATTTTACTATTACTAATATATTAATATATTAATGCTTATTAACTAGCAACTTATATAATAATTATATCAATATATTACATCAAATATAATAGTGTAGTATTAATATTATATAGTAATAGTTTGATAATATAATAAAGTATTTTTATTTTAATTATTCTTAATATATTAATTTAATAATTTAATGAATCTATTTAATAATGTAATTATGTAATGTATCTATTACAGCCTTATTCATTATCTTTGTTTTTCTAACCCAAAGCTGCAAAGCGAAGATGCAGAGCTGAAGAAATCCTAAGAGCTTGCACTTGAAAAAACAAGCATTTTTGGCAACCACATTAACAGTATGACTTTCTAAACTTATGAAAACTATCTCATCGGTAGACAAAAGGTGGGGAGTCTAGATAAAATCATACTAAGGGGCTAGAATGCATCAGGAGTAAATCTTTGGAGAAGGCCAGCAACATGAAACTCTGCAAGCAGTTCTATAACTTAGAACTGATTTGAAATCCAGTTACAAAGCTGGTGATGTGATATTTACCTGAGCTCTTCCTATCCTGTATGCCATTTACCAGAGGGAGTTAGCTGATGCTCTGATGAAAAACTTCTTCCTTTGTCCTGATGGCTGACATTAACCTAATTCACCTTCTAAATATGGTGGCTCAGTTCAGCTTCTGGACTTTCTTGACCCATATTTATCTGTATCAACATTTGTATTCACATTTCTTATTTTAGGGGCAGAGGAAGAGCTCTCAGTTCATCAGAAACATGTGTACCTTTATAGACCACAGAAGCTTAAGATGGGAATTATTTTCATCCAAGCAGAAAAGTATGTTCTTGATTTAAAAATAAATAAATAAATAAATAGACAGAAACTGTCCAAAGAGGAAAATATGCCAGTACAATTCTAGATGATGCTCTACATGCAAGCTATTACTTAGTTGCTCCAAAGATTTCCCTGGTTAATGGAGCCAGCAAACTAGTTTCTTTCACCCTAGGCTGGTGCATGCAAAACTGTAAGTCAGAAGAGGGTTTTAAGCACATTGGAATGTCTTATGAGGAATTCTTTGCTGGGTTGTGAGTGGGCTGCTTATTTTACTTGTTTCTTCTGCAGTTAACTTCACTGTGTGGTGTCGAAGCACAGACTTGTGAAAGGGAGTTCTGTGGAACAGTAGGAAGGTCTTTTGTTTTAAAATTTCGAACAATAAAGGACATGTCAAATTTTTTTCTATCGAAGTAAATAGGAAGGAGGAGACCTGTCTGCAGAACTTCATATATGGTAGCAAAAATGGGAGTATATACCTGCATTTTCACTGTGATTTTTAGCCTTTTTCTCTATATTAGTAATAGCAATAGTAATAATAATTAAAGAGTAGATGATGGTTTTGCTGTAACATGTTGACTAAAATGAAAAATAAAAGTGAAATAGTTCCATGTAGAACAGTACAAAATATCCATGTGGATGCAATAGCTAGACTGGTCTGATGAGCACATTTATGTATTTTGCAGTTTTGAAGGTATTGGAATAGATAGAGTAGTGAATGCAAGAGTCTCTCTCCTTGTCTGTGATGCTGGGTTCTGGGCCCATTTCTAACTCTCCAGTGTACCCAATGCACCAGATGGGGTCAGTGGACAAGTCTGAATTGGGCAGGTGGGGGACAGTCGGAGCAAGGCACCCCTATGGCAGGGGCAGACCTGGGCACAGGCCATGTGGCTGACAGCCTCTCCTTGCCCACATTTAGTGCTCTGGAACCGAGCTCAATCTCCTGCTAATAGGCCGAGGGAGACTCTGTGGCTTCCCTTTGTAGGGGTGGGAGCTTATGTAGAGCTTGCATGGGGATCCAGAAAGCAGGAGCCCTGCTAAAAGTGAAACTTTATTTGCCTTATTATGGGCTGGTCCAAAGCCCACCAAAGTCAGCAGAAGGCCAAATATTGGGTCTGCTCTTGAATCTGTGTGTGTGTCTTCATCTTTGCTGACAGCTTAGCTGCTATCATATCAGTTTATTTTGTCTAGACAAATCACAGAAACAACAGTAAATGCAGAGATTTCTTTTTCCTGGCATAGCTTTTTTTTGTTTCTAATTAAAATGTTTAGTCTTCAGAAACTTCGTCATTTGTGTTCTACAGTTATACTGCTGAGTAAGAAACAGGGGGTCTTTGCAAAGAATGAGGTGAATTAGTTTTAGCTAACTGCATCTGAAAAGCAGAGCACATGATCTTTTGGCCTTGCGCTCAGAGTAATTCGGCTAGCATTTTGGACAGCAAGCTCCCTGAATATGAGACCCAGGAAGAAATGTCACAGATTATTAGAAATGGGATGGATAGGAGCAGGCTTTACTGGAAACATTGGCTAAGCTTACATCGTAATTGCTGTGATGAAGCAGTAAACAGCTGCTGATCCTCTGATCTTTCTGGTGAAAAACAAGCATTTGCTGTAGTTATTTTTCAGATGTATGTTGTTGTTTGCATGGTATTTCAGGCATCCTACTTGGTATTTATATTATTAGCTCAGTGTTCTACATTACAATAAATGTGTTTACTTATTACAAAAGTACTGACCCTTAAAACATCTGCTTCTCAGCTGAACATCCAGAGCTCAGTGGGTGTGGGTAGCTTCTGTTAGCCGTTCTTTCATAATATTTTGCAGTCTTTGGCAAGCAGTTTGAGTCAGATTCTGACCTCAAATGCACTCCTGTACGATGGTAATAGCTGCGCTCCAGTCAACAGCATTCTTCGAGTTTTATGTCAGTGTTAACTGAGGGCAGAAGACGTTGCAGTGAGTGAGCCACAATCCTGTCTAATTCTTGCCTGGTGAAGTTCTTCAAGGAAAAGACATAAAAGCTCTAGTGGCTTCAGACTGATGCCAAAGTCACCCTCACTCTTCTAGTGATGGAGCAATAGCAAATGATATGGCAGAAGGTTAATCAAATTGTTATGAGGAATAAAGGGGTTTGTGTCTATCATCAGCAGCAGAAGTGCTGTTACTGGAGTCTGACAGGCTTGGAAGAGTGGCGGCTGGCTGGAGCGTGTCTTTCAGTCTTGTGCTGTCTCTTGCCTCTACTAATACTTGACCTTAAGGGAATGGCTCAGAACCTTCTTTTGAAGAGGAGGAAACTGGTTTGTTTGCCTCATGAGCTAGGGGATGGAAACAACCATCCTTTCCTGAAGACTATACTGAAATCTCTGCGATTGGTGTTGAAATGGGGAAACAATGATTTTAAGGGGTTTGGTGGCTTAACTAAAAGTCATAATTTTCCTCCTTCCTTTTATTTCCAGCCATCTTGTGAGTATTTCTCAGCCCATTTTCCCCTTCTCTCCTGTCCGTGCTCTGTATTCCGTGCCTGCTCTTCTCTTTATGTGTGAGATTCTGCCTTTCCACCCCTGATATCCCACTCAGCTGCTGGGCCACCTGAGGAGAGGTACTCAAGTTATCTTGGAGCACGGTCAAATTTAACTCTTTATACAACTGCAGGAAGGATAGGCCAGTCTTTTTCTTTTGCATTTGCAAGGCGTCTACCATCTTGGGTCTTCTCAACAGCAAAGGAACTTAGCCATTGTGATAATACAAGCAAAAAATAATAACATAAACCAACTGTAGGCTGTGTGAGTTGATATTAGCTGGGACTTTAATAGTGAAAGGAGTCCAAAAGTCAAAAAGTGGTATGAATTTAATACGGAGCATCCCCTAGAGGTTTGTGCTGCAACTTGCAGGCAGGATAACTGAATAGTCCTTTTCCATAACTGGCTCCTCTTACAGATATCATCTAGTAATTGTTATATGTTGGAATTAGTTTGTGGATGAGTCATGTCTTAAACAATATTGGTGATACATTTTAGAAAACAAGTCTTACTCTGAAATAGAAAATATCTTGCAAAACTGTTTAACAACATATCCTTTGCAGACTGGTGCAAAAAAAAAGCATCTATTCTATATTTCTGTTAATTGCTTTTATCACCAGCAAACTGTTTATTACCCAAGTGTATTGTCCTCTTAAAATGGATTAAACTGTTTTATTTTCTACTGCATAGATTTAATGCTGACAGCACTGTCTCTGTTAATCAGATGGTTTTTTAGGGCTCTCCTAAAAACTTCAGGCTGTGCACAATGTTCATGATAGAGAATAGAGGTCAAAATAAAAAAGCAGTGAAAGTTGGCTTGCACAATAAATGGAAACACCTTGATGTGGTTAATTTGATATATAAATAAACCATATTCACATCTTTAATGAAATCACTTACTACAGAAAAGTAATCAGTGTTTCGTCCGAAGCTTCCTTTTAATTTGGAAGACAGTTTTGATATTTCTAAGATATAGTATTTAGTATAGCTCCTTGTGTAATGGAAGAAACCTCCCGATAAAGCTATTTCAATGTTGATGTTCTGTGGAAACTGGTGATTGAACATGGAGAATGCAGCCACAGATGGTATAGCCCCACACGAGGTCTGCAAGCTGTGGAAATACAAAATTGCCAATCCCAAAATTAAAAACAGGTGGCAGAAATTTCACTTGGAGACTTGGCATCTATAAGTAATCAGTTACTGTAAGAGTCTTGGTCAGACACAAATTAGCTTCATTGCTGATTGCATTTTCAGTAAGTAAATGAGAAAGCAGCTGCATTTCATTAGAATCACAATACAGGGTAGAAATATACAGAAAGTGTTTAAAAGCACTGTATTTATTTATTTATTTATTTATTTTGTTAGTTTGAGTATGTACTGCTCCTTAGGGGTTTTTTTTCTTCCCCATAACATTTTGGTCGAGAAAAAAAAACCAAACCAGCATGTTTTACAAGAGTTTTAGCAGTGTTTCTGGGATCAAGGGTTTTTCTCAGAGTTTTCAAATTGTTTCTCACCATTCCTACATCACATTCTGCTTCTGAAAAATGTAAATAAACAAATAAACACAGGACATCTGGATTTGCTTTGAGGGATTTTAATCTCAAATAAGGATATAAAAAAGCTATTCTGACTAGAACTGAACTGTGCTAATAGAGGATGTTTTGTTCTTGAACTCTTGTGTTTTCTGGCAAGCTCTCCTCCCCAGTAGTTACCTAACTGAAAATGCAGATGCCTGTCACTGACCTGATGGTGACTTTCCTACCAATGGCAGGGAATTTTAGAGCAGACAGTGTGTTAGTGGGTGCTAGTTTGGGAAAAGCAAGGTTATTTGTATGCCAAACTGAAGGTTATAATGTTTTCAAAACATCTAAATAGAAGTTATTATTGTATAAGCAGTCAGCCTTCCTGAGCATCTTCAATACACAAGGGTAAAAAAATTTGATTTGGATCATCTAGAATATTCCCAGCTTAAAGGGTTTCAACTTATTCAGGACAAAAAGCCCGTTTGGTCCATTGGGGAAAACTAATTCAGTAACACTAGAGCCAGAACAACCTTCAGAATTGCAGTATTCAAGAGGATTTAAAAGTTCAGGAGATGATCTCCTCCACCTGATATTGTATGAGACCTGTACATTTGTGAGCAGGTAGCAGTACCTGCTTGCAGAATTTTGTGAGTCTGTTATAGCTGATTTCAACTCAGTTTTCCATGGCTGGCTATTGACAGAGGCTACCATTTCCAGTCAGACACCATGCCATGCCAGACGTGGTTTGACATCAGTAGCTCCACTGAAATCATTAGATCTCCAGGAGGTTTCATTTACATTGCATTTACTTGCATTTACATATCCCAGAAGAAGATTATAATTCTAAGTCGTGACCTGTGTACGAATAGTGCTAATATAAGAAAGAATCTGAGCTTACTAATGAGAAGAGTCAGTGGATCAAGAGTTGGTGGGTGTCTGTGGAGACATGTTTCTGCATGGAATAATATTCAGAAAGTACTAATAGGTCATCCTGCAAAAATTATGCCTCTTTAAGATGCTTCGGTCAGACACCTACAAAATGTGAAGTAGTCATGCAGAGCAATGCTGGCCAAAGGGTTTGGTAATTCAAAACACAAATTCATGTTTCAACAGAGATGTTGACTCATGGGCCTACTTCCCAGCCTTTTTGCCGCTGCGTAGAGTATTATCCTCTTTCTGGCAACAGAATAATATTCCTGTGGCAATTGCTTATATGGAACAGTAAATATCAGGTAAATATTTAATATGAGTTTAACTTTTAAAATGTTGTTTAATAGCTAAATACAGAGGAAGCAGCATGCTGTGACTAATCAGCTCTCTGCAGACCACCAGTAAGTGTAACATACTTCTGATATTAAGTTCAGAAATGAAAGGTCCTAATTTTAATTTTTTTTAAACCAGAAATAAGATTCCTTTTCTGATACTGAGAAAATATGTGATAGCAAAATAGAAATCAGGCTCATCATGCTGCTTATCAGAGCAGTGATTTTCTCACATTGTGCAATGCTCCATTCAGTCTTATTCTCCCATGTGCTGTATTATCACCCTCTGACAGGTCACTGAAGAGGATAACATCTAAGTTTAGACAATAAAGTTGCCCAGAGGTAGCTGGCAAGTGGGGGCAAAGTCTGTGCCTGAGGCTATGAGACAGTGTGCATGCAATGTCACCTTTTCCTCTCTGCTCTGCTCCTCCTGCTCCCTGGAAGCTAGGCTAAACAAAACAGATGCAACATGGGGTCTGACACCATGCCTCTTCCTACCAGAGCATAAGCTGATCTGGAGAGACCAAGCAGCTAAGGAAAAAGGAGGAGATGGTTGGAGGAAGACTACAAATGCTGAATTGGGGCAGAAGGAAACCTGAGAAAGTGCCTAAAAGGAGGATTTCCCTGTATAGGTCTGTAGCTAGTGGGATGGAGCTGTGGAGGCTCAAGGTGGTGGAGCCTTTAATAAAAGCTAGTGTTCAGGCTGTGGAAAGGATAGTTGGAAGGGAAACTCAGTTTGCAAATATTTGAGTACCAGTGTATTACAGATCTAAAATAAATTGTATAAGCCAGTGTTTGTGAAATCACTCATATTTAAAGCTTAAGGTGAAAAACAGTCTACTGATGAGCCCATATTTCCTGTGGAGAAGCTGGGCTAATGACATGAAAATTTTTCTCCCACAGCTTTCAGTCTTCTTACTTCAGCAAAACTGATAGGAGTAATAAAGTAAGTTGTTGCTTTTTCCCATCTTACTGCATTTATATGAGAGGGGGAGGCTGAATGTGCTGTCTTCTATTACTTTTCTCCTCCATGTTTCATCCTGTTTTACAGACAGATGATACTACACATGCTTAGAAACAGCTTAGCTAAATCGTGTGACAGGAAGCATACACTATGTGGAAAATCTGCAGCTTTTGGCGTAATCAGGCAGGAGTGGAGATTACTCTGGGACACAAGAAGTTTCGAGCTTTTGGTTTACCGTTAATGAAAAAGAGGGGAAATGGCCACTAGGAGTTATGCAATAGAGTTCAGTTAAATAACAGGCCTTTGAAGGGCCCTGAGTCATGGAAGTGTCAGTGGTTTTGGGGGCTCATTTAGAGCCAAACAATGTATCCAAAAGCACCAAACTGTGAGAATCTTCTGCATGACTGACATGAAACCAGAAAACTCAGAAGTGATACATGGGCTGCAGAAGCAGATTTAGTCTTTGAAGCAAGTGGGCATTTGCTGTCAACACCAATTGGTGTTTTACAAACTCTTCCTCACAAATATGTTTAAGACTGCCTCAGGATCCAGCATGTGCAGTGCATTTCTGAGAGTGACAGTTGATCTTTGCAAGAAATGAGAAAAGCTCTCAGTTTGTCATTTAAGCTGAAGTACTGATGTCTTTTGTTTGTACAGTATCCTACTGGTTATGCAAAGTCCAGAGGAGTGAGGCAGAGTTCGAGACTCCCTTTACCCCTGATGAAGTCTTACATCTCTCAGCAAGGTGTCCAGCTTTTGAAGTTGTTCCAGAAAATATTTAAGACTAATTGGAACAAAAGGGAGGGGGCAGGACAATAGTTTATAAAATCAATCTGTTCTGTCACTAGTCCTGGTGTAAGAAGAAAACAGTTTACTCTGAGTTTTGAGAGACAGTTCTGATGTGGAAAGCGCGTGTTTGCAGAAACTGGAAAATAGGAGCAAGTGAGTTGCTCAAGCAAGATAGCTCTTAGTAAGGTGGAGATAGGTAGTCTGCCAAACTCTTTTATTGATTGAGTCTGACTGCATCCTTTACCACCAGATAGCGCAGTTCTTACATTTGTCTGAAAATGCCATAGACCAGGCTTGTTAAATGTAGTGGGTTTTGAAGTGCTGGGTCTGTGGGACATCCTGCACAAGGACAGCCAATCTGTATTCCTTAGCCATCACTTCTCCAGGACATCTAAATATCCAGGACTGGTAATTTATCCCTCTGTAATTCAGACATGGAATGATGTATCTGTAGTGACTGAGCTATTTCTCAGCATGAGTAAATGAGATTTATAAGTTGAGGAAGGCAGTCAGCATTCAGCAAGAAGGCAGATTAATTTAAGATTGATTCCTTAGTGGAGTGAACTGACAGCAATGTGGAAGACGAGCAGTTCTAGGGGCTGTTAAAGTCCCATTTAAGTTCACCAGGTTGAGTCTTCTTGCATCTCATGACTTGCATAAGATGTAAGTAGCTTGACAGTGTGAATGTACGTGGTACAAAACCAGAGTTTGTGCTCTGCTACTTTCTGCATTGAGCTAATTGGGAACACCAAAGTGACTATGAATATGTTCTTGAGACATTTAAGTTTGATTTATAGGGTCATATTCTGTTCAGGAATCAGGTAAATATCTGCATTGTACTCTTACCACACTGAATGAACTCTAGCCATTATTGAATCAGTTCCCTGCTGTAAGATGTGAAGAGCTGATTTCCAAACCTTACTGTGGCTGCTGTGGTTCTGAATGGGCTGTCAGCCAGTCTGTGGATTAAAACCTTGGCAGCAAGATGCTTTAACATAGAAATATAAAACCGCTGTAAAAGATGTCTTTTCATGCAACTGGCTAGTGCTTTACTGTCATTGAGTCCAAAGGACAGGGTAGGGGGAATCATAACTGGCTGCTGGCACTGTGCTTTGTTTAGAAAGGGAAAAAAAATAGCCTCTTGAGACAACATTAATATGTGCTTGTTAGGAATAAAATCTGTCGTGGGTAGAAGGAGAAGAAACACGGGTGATTTTTCAGGTCTATTCTATGGATATATAAATCTTTAAAAGGCAACATTTCAACTGACATTTTCTCAAATCATTCTGTACCTGGAGTATTCCTGTCTTTGGTTAATAAGCCAGGAGGAGGTAAAAATTGAAATGTCATTGTGACCAAAAACTTTTAAAACCCACTCTATTCACTCTTATTTCCAGACATTTTCGTCTTTCTTCTTTGAATTTGCCTTCTAAGCAGTGATAATGAACCTGAGCAATAGCTTGAGCAAGTGGCTGAACAGAAGTGTAAATGCTCTGCAACATAGTGATTACCCAAGAAGAAAACAATCATTCTTGTGATCAAGGTCTCTTCCTTAAAAAGCCATCCCTTCAGCTCTCTTAATGCACTGGGCAGTGTTTGCACGCTTCTAAGTCACTGAGTCTACCAAGTCTGAACCTCTGTCAGTTCAGCTCCATTTACATTTTAAGAAATATACTGAACTGTCTGGCTCTCTCTGTTGCATCTGCAGAGTGAAACAACATACTCTTCATGTGATGATCAACGTGTAATGATCATCACACATTGCGTAATGTCCTATCTTCCACTTAGAAAAGTACAGGCACAGCAGAGAGTTGTAAATCTGTCCTTTCATAAGTGTAGGGTGATGTCATTTGAGCTGCCTTATCCCTGCACAGCTTCCAAAACACCATGTGCTTTGCAATGCGGCAGTATCTGTCTCTGCCTCCTCATTAATAAAATGCACAGATGAAACGTCCATACACAGCATGCTACAAAAGCCATCCCAGTGGCAGTGCTGCAAAGCTGGTAATGTTTTTTCTTGGGAATCTTGCGTTAGTATTGGAAGGTGTGTAATAAAGTAAAAAAACACAGCACATTTATTCAATCTTTTCCCAGAACATGTCTCTCCAAATAATTTCAGTTCCGTATAAGTTCTGTGTATGAAAAGTGGATGTGCGGTTCCATCATTTTGGTTACGTACAATGGAAGTGCATGTAAACAGTGTCAAATATAATATATATTAAAAGCTGTGCTTTATTTGGAAATTCTGAAACCCCTTTACAGGTGTTGATTCCTTCCAGTCCTGTTGGTTAGTTACAAACTGTGAAAACATGCAGTCTCTCCTGTGCTTAACTGCCTGTATCTAGTGCTGCACGACTGACAGCACTAGTTTGTCTGTCTTTTGGGAGAAGACAAAGGCAATATTCAATTCTCCATATATTGGGCAGTCCAATTAAACATTTGCTGGATAATTTCATTGCTTTGACAAGTTTCAAGATTGATGCAATATTTTCTCTTCTGTTTCCCCAGTATCTCCACCAGTTTTCAAATGGATTATTTCTTTTCTGCCAAACAAAGAATGTCTTTCTATCATTCATATCTTTAATTGGCTTAATTCTTATTTTTATGTCTCTGCTTCTTGAAAGGTTTAATACAGCTGGTTTTTTACTCTAAACACATACCTGCAACAATTCCTCCTTAATGTATGATTTATTTTTTTTCTCCCCACATCAAGTTTAGCAATGCAGATTTTGTGCCAGAGCTTAAGAACAGTCTCCACTCTGATTTCCTCCCATTAGTGTGCTAGAAACATGATGTTTTTCTCCAGCAGATCTCCTGATGAAACTAAAATGAGAATTTTTCCTGAAAAGAAGCTGAAGGCATTTAGAACCATTTTAATTTCAGTATCAAATTTAATCTTCATTTGATAAGGCATGAAGTAGTTTGCCCCTTCACAGTACACAGCGTCTGGAGGAAATAAACAATGGCATTTCAGTAATAAAGCAGTACATAGTTTTATCTAGCACTTGTCATCAGTAATGCAGAATATGTTTAACAGACAAAGCCAGTATCGTTATCTGCATTTTACAGATAGCAAAAGCGAAGCATCCATTGAGCTGTTATGCAAAAATACTATTAAAAAAAAAGAGTAACTCAGGCCAGGCTTTCACTGTACATTTTGGTTCCTTTTGTAGAAGACATCTCTACACCAAATATATTTAGTATAGTTAGTTTTCTCTTGTGCTTCAAGAAAAGTTGGAATGTTCTGACTTCTCTAGTGGCTGATCTTACAGAGGGCTGTATCTACAGGACTGACTTACTGCATCGGGCCTGATTGCAGCCCTTATTGTTTAAAATCATTATTATGTTTTCAAAAGTTATGAAAACGTGTACTTAGTGCCTATGGATGAAAGTGGACTGCAATAGATACTCTTTTTTAAAGTCGTGCTATTCTTTTGGAACAAAAGGTAAGAGATGAAGGAACTGGGTAAATATAAGGAGAAATTTAAGTTGAACAGCAATTGTGGGTGAGGGTGAAAAGACATTGAAACAAGCTTCAAGCTCTTCTTTTAACGAAATTATCATTGTAATTTCTGGACCACCTCATCTCTATAGAAAATGTCTCAAGTATAAAACAGTAAAGCATAATTCAGTGTATATGTAAAGCAAATAAAATTGGATAAAAAAAAATCTTGAGAATTTTGAAGTACTAACATTTAATATATGTCTCAATCATTGATGACCTAAACATGTAACCCTACCACATAAGTCCCTTGAGACCATCTTTATTCTTCCTGACCCTTGGAGCAACTCTCCATTTGAACATGCCAATTTACTACTTTTTGCAGGATATTTTGTGAAAAACCTGTCTTAACACTGCAGCGTAGGGAATCCTGGCACTGAGCCTTCAAGTTTTAGGAAATTAACCCATTAATTCTGCAGTTTTTTTGTAGCTGGCATAATCTTTCTAAAACATGAATCACTGATGTTCTAGGAAACTTTTATGTGCAGAAAATAAAAGATATAATATTTCCTTTTATAATCCATAAAGCAAATGAAGGGGTTTACATTTATGTTCTGTCTGAAATCAGTTTGGCATTTAACAGTGAACAAAAGGAAAGCCCAAGTTATATATATATCCATAATCAATTTTAAATTCTAACTTTCCCATCTTCAAAAAATTCTCTTTAAGCAGCATTCTGGAGGAAAAGTCTTACAGCTTTATTCTTCAGCTTTTACAATGTCAGATACTATTGCATTCCCCATTACATATTTCTGGGCAATGGCAATTGCTTGTTCATTTTTCAGTTTTCCAAATACTGAGCTCTGTAAAACATCTAATACCGCAAACCACTTCCTTTCTAGTCCTGTGAGGGGGGCAGAGGGAACAGAGGACACAGCAGGAGAACTGTGTCATGTTTCAGTAAGAAATGAGCTAGGAGCAAGTAAGGGGCTTAGGAGTTTGTCCCTGTATGCAGACAAACTTTTTAACAAGGTGATTACAGCCTGTGGGGCACTCCTGACAAGAGAAGAGAGGAAAATCTTTGTGTCCATCTGTGTTTATTTTGCTGTATGAGGTGTTATGCTGTCTTTCTTCTCTAATTTCCACTGTGCTAGGTTGCTCCGATTTTAACCTGTGTCTACACGGTTTTGTTGCATATACACATATGTATGGGGGGTTCTGTTGTGTGGATAGATGAGCTTTCTTTTTCTGTCTATCTCTTTGCTTGAGACACCAAATCCAACGTGGTTGCCTTTGGTGTGAATGCTGCCATTGATCCCTATGCCTGACTTAAAGTCAGTCTGACAGGGCTACCCAGGAAGCCAATTACCCTCTGATGCTGCTCCACCACCAGTGAGTGACAGGCCTGTGGACAGCTAACTGATGTAGTCTTGGCCAGAGCGGTGTCCCTGGAATTGCAGGTCTTTGCCTCTGCACACTACAAGAAGACTAGTGCTGTTGTGCTAATCCATTTTTTAAAGCAGTAGTCTTACATCTGTCTCAGCCTCTGGCTTTTCCTTGGGCTAAAATTGAAGATAACCCTCCTACCAAAGTTGCATTTGCCACTGACTGCTGGAAAGGGAGCAAATTAGCCAAGCTAATATAGTTTGGTACATCCCAGGTATTTTCTGACTTCTTCCTTGACAAGTCATGCAAAAGGAGTTCCAGACATAAGCTGCAGTTCAAATTATGAATGACTAGTGCACTTTTTATGCTTTTCTCCAACACTTAGAGACAGAAATTAGTCCTTATGAAACGACTGCAAAATTGTCTATCTAACTTTTTAACTCCATTTTATCATCTACTTATCTGTGCAAACTGGTGGCATGTCTTATAACTGAATGGATTACTTGCTCATTCTGGTTAAGCCTGGATCTAGAGAAGAAGTTGATCGACCATGGGGATGGCATCCTTGGGTTGTTCTAGTGCACTGGTTCACTGGATCCTTCAGGAAAATTAAAGATGCTTTCAAATTGGAGCTGTGAGGTGGATACTTTGAGACAGCTATAAATGCGACTGTGCAATGTTAGCAGTTGTACTGTAATCCAGTCATTGAGTAGAGAAAAGCCTTTATAAACTTCTGTCCAACGTGTTTAAATAAACTACAGTTGGTATTAGTATTCTCTGGAAAACTGTTGAATCTAGGTTGGAAAAGCAAGAATTTGCATATAAATAGAATATTATAGAGAGATCTCCGTTTCTCTTAGCAGTTTCTTTATCCACCCCCCCTCACCACCCCCAAAAAGCTTTTGTGGCTTAGCAAGGGTTTGTGATATAGCGAGGTTTTGACAGAAAATGCATAAATTACATGTGAATTAACATTTTGATGTTATTGCTACGATGGTTAATCAGAAAAGCTCAGATGATGTAAAACATGTTTACTTCTTACTTTTCTGTGCTGTAATTTGATAATCCACAAAAGGGTTACTGTTATTTTGAGTTTTGTCCCAGGCACATAAGAGCATTACAGATACACTTCCTTCTGCTTTACATGGTAACTTAGTATGTGATAAATATTTACTAGGCACACTGCGGTGTCTGCATTAATAATAATTATCAGAAGTGCTACTGGGACTGTGGATGTGAAACCTATTTGTATATTGCGCAAACTTTAAGTGATGTTAATCATGTTGAATATGGGTTAGCTGAAGGTAAAAGGCCTAAAAGAAAAATCCCAGCACTGTTCAATGTCTCAGGAAGGACCTTTCCTCAGCTAGTCGGGTGAAATCAGGAGAGTCGGGCTTCCCTTCTATAAGGCCAAATTTTATGCTGGAGGGGAGGAAAAGGAGAATTGGGAGGTATTCCCTTGAGTAGGCTTAAATATGCAACTCTACTAGGAAATTTTTAAAGATTGTCAGCTGAAAAAAAAAAAAAAAAGCCAGTGTTAAAAAATGGTTATTTGTATAACAAAAATCAAAATTGTATGAAAAGAAGCTATATTGAGGTTACAGCAGCATGAGACAAAAAGAACTTTGGGAGAAAGAAAAGTCTTTACCATTTTTCAGTTCGAGAAACTATTTCAGTAGTGGATCATATGCCAAGTTTAAATAGCACTAATAGCATGGACCATAATTTTTTTATGTGTTCCATGAGGTCCAGCTCTCTGACCTGCTCCACCTGAAAGCTCTGGAAAATATCACACCAGTAGCAGTACATCTGTGGAGTTTTAATTAAATCAGATGTACACAATTCTGGCTTTTCTGGGTTTTGTTAATAGGGTTGCTGAAGAGTACTCAAATTGAATTTGCTGTGGCTGGGTATCTAAGCTTATTAGAGCTGCTTCTTCTGTAAGAAAAGGCTAAACCAGAATCCATTCCATCTTAATTTTCTGTGGTTTCCTTTCAAAGAGATTTTGTCTCCATCTCAGAAAGTGAAGGGTTGCAGTAAAGGATTATTCTCCGCATTGTTAGCATAAAAATAATTGTCCTTTTACTGTTCCTCCTTTCCCCTCATGATCTCCCTTCATGGTCGCTCCTCTTCTCCCCTCATTACCTTCCTTCATGAGCACTCCTCCTCTCCCCTCATTATCTTCCCTCATGGCCACCCCTACTTCCCCTCATGATCTCCCCTTATGGTCACCTCTCCTTTCCCTTCATGACCTCCACTCACGGCTGCCTCTCCTTTCCCCTCATGATCTTTCCTCATGGCCCACATGATCACCCATCATACAGTTCTAGTGTCAACCGAACAACACAGCTTGGTGTCGTCAGCAAACTTGCTGAGGGCACACTCAATCCCACTGTCCATGACACCAACAAAGATGTTGAACAGCACCAATCCCTGAGGGATGTCACTCGTTTTACTGTTTTCCAACTGGACATTGAGCCATTGACCACAGCTCTTTGTGTGCTGCCATCCAGCCAGTTCTTTATACACCAAGTGATCCATCTATCAAATTGATGACTCTCCAGTTTAGAGACATGTTGTGCAGGGCGGTGTCAAATGCTTTGCTGAATTTATCATATTATTATCAAGGACATATTGAAAGTCAAGCATCTCTCTTATGTCTTTCCTAAATTAAGGTCAGAAAGGTGGAATTGGTTGAGTCTCATGAATGAGGTACAGCAGAAAAAGAAGCCTATATATTGTTGAGCTGTTCAAAGGCAGAGATAGTTTAAACTGGAAATTCTTCTTATGAAAATCATGCCTGATTGTGCTGTGATACTTGGCATCAGTATGTGAGCACTCTACTTGGAGAATCCTCTAGAGGAATGTTTATGTTTTGAACAGTCTACCACTACATGGGGCTCAGATCAGGGATGTTGCAGAGAGGCTGCCTGCTCTAGTCAGTCCCACTGACTATTACCCGCTTCTAGTGATCAATGTGGGTGCTACTGATATAGACAGCAGTAGTCCAGAGAACACAGAAAAGGACTACAGAGCTCTGGGAGAGGTGGTCAGGGGCTCTGAAGCTCCGATTGTCTTTTCATCAATTCTCCAGGATACAGGGGAGGACCTTAAAAAGGCAAGGAGGATTGGCCAGGTTAATAAAT
>JANRGW010021611.1:10512-21314 GCA_024733675.1 Psilopsiagon aymara
GCATGACGTGCTGTGGTATGGAATACCTCTTTGGTCAGTTTGGGTCAGGTGCCCTGTCTCTGCTCCCTCCCGGCTTATCCTCCTCCCTGGCAGAGCATGAGACCAGAAAGTCCTTGGCCAGAGCAAAATGTACTCAGCAGTAACTAAAACATTGGTGTTAACAACACTGCTCACAAGCCAAAAGTCCAAAGAAAAAAAACAACACAGCTCCACACCGGCTACCAAGAAGGAGAAAACCGACTGCTACTGCCGAACCCAGGACACTTTTGCTCCTCCAGCCTCAGTCCCAGGTATCTCCTAACTGGGAGCTGTTCTTCAACTTTGTCTCCCCTTCAGCTTCTCTGGATTCTACTCTAG
The DNA here is from genome assembly GCA_024733675.1 of Psilopsiagon aymara. Classification (NCBI taxonomy): domain Eukaryota; kingdom Metazoa; phylum Chordata; class Aves; order Psittaciformes; family Psittacidae; genus Psilopsiagon; species Psilopsiagon aymara. The sequence goes on from JANRGW010021611.1 coordinate 10,870, forward strand.
TCTGTCTGCTTAGCACTCTACATGCTTCTGAGTAGATCTAATTTCGTTTGCTCTCTGTTGTCCTTCTGGCCCAAATGTTCGGGGCCTCAATCTGTCTTTTCCTCACTCTTCTCCAATCTCTCTTTTTTATTCTTCAAGGTTGCCTGTCCAGCGTGTTTTCCTGAAGGACTGGTCATCCCCCTTTGTATCTGAGTTTGAGAGCTGCCTCTTCAGTCTTGCTTGGACTTAGAGAGGAAAGTATTGAAACAGCAGCAAAGACCTCTGACCTTAGTTCAGATTGTTAGACTCCATTTGGCACTAAACTGAAATTGCACAGAAAGACCTTTTCAGGCCTCTGGAGCATATCCAGTACAGACAGAAAGGTTGGGAAGTACAGCAGCTGAAGTGCAGGAAGTACTGTCAGTGCACAAACCACAGGCTTGCAAGTTGGACACTTTTGAGTGGCTTTTCATTGAGGGTGCGAAAGGCCCAAGATCTCTGCCAAATTGCAAGTACTTATTCTAAAACCTGGTATTTCTTAAAGGTCTTCAGAATCTTTGAACATTGTAAGAGTGCTATTTCCATAGCCTTTTTCTCAGGAGTGGCTGCAGTATTTTGACTGAAATTTTCCAGGAAAATTCAGGGCAAGGCAGAGAGATGACACAGATGATCACAGCTTTTTCACTGGTATAACTGATTGAAAATATGGTCTTTAGTAGAGGCACTACTTCAAACTTAGCTTCATAATATTCTTTCAGGGGAAGCTTTTTCTATCCTGCAGGTGTATATTTCTTAATTCTTCTACTTTTTAATACCTGTTTCTTAAAGCTTGTTAATCAATTTATTTTAATCATTGTGGTTTTAATACTCCATTAAGCAAGCAAGGACATGAGAAACTTGACATTTGAAGCCCGACCTTAGATACATACTCCTCTGAGACTATATAATTTGTGTTCTTCCTAATTTTTCATACTATTCTTATATAATGAACTAAAAATCCAAGTGAATATGTCTTTTGAATAAATTTAATAAATGAGAAGAATAACATTTTGATTTCTTTGTATTGGAAGTGAATTGAGCAAAGATGTAAATAACTTCATCTTTCTTAGAATCAGGTAAGGGAAATTGGAAGTAAGGTGTTCTGTGCTGATCCTCTTCCTTTTCCTCCCCCTCCCACTTTGATTTTTCACAGAGGTTTTAGCTCGATGCTGTCGTTGGCAAACTCAAAACTTCCGAAGACATCAACCTCAAAAAGTTTGTAAGAGCTCCATAACTGTAGATACTGGATCAGAGATTCCTAACCAACATGTGTTTAAGAGCTCACATTGAAAGGGATTTTGAAAAGTTATGCTGACCTGATTCATAGACCTCATTTTGCCACATTATTACATTCCTACACAGTTCCATTTGAAACCCAACAGAGGAAACATAGTTACCAGAGTAATTTTTAGTAAAATTATAATTATGTTAGAAAGAACCCAACTTGATTGCCAAGCTTCGTAGGAAATTCATTTGTGTTTGCAAAACAGCAAAATTGATGTTGAACTTTGCAATGTTTAACAAAGAACTGTCTTTTCGCCAGTCTCTTTCAACACAGAATTTTCCTGTTGTCTATATTTCATTAGAAGCTGAATGATTGCCTGTGTTTTTTAGTTATTTCAGGCAATGTAAAAGCTCATATTGGAGAAAATTTTTTTGGTCTGGATTTTAGGTTTGTTTATAGCAACTTGCTTCAGAGTTGCCATTTTCATGCTTGGCAAGCTGGTCTTTCTATAACTATATTAGAAATATTTTAATTAAATTTTAATCCACTAACTATATAGGGAGCCATGGAATCCTTACTATGCATGGAATTTTTTTTAGAGAGGTCCTGGATATCTGTCAGGCATTTAGAACATACTGTGCAGCATTGCCCATTGTTTCTGAAATGCTGTGAACACTTGAAATCAGTCCTAGATATAGTTGCAATGAAAATATGCATGAACTAGTATAAATGAATAGATCTTGCCTTTATGAATGGAATGCTATGTTTTAAACCTGGTGGTATCCAATGATGTATTTGCATTTTTGAGGGTAAGTTGGGGGGGGCAAGAGGTTGAAAAGATGAAAGTAATTCTGAAATCATGGAAATGGTTTTGTCCCCTAACTTTGAAAAGTGTTCTCTGAGCCTGTAAAAAGCTGGCATGTTTGTTTCTACTGTGATAAAAGCAACAGAGGATTTCAAGCTGGTGTGGTATATGTTGTTCAGTGTGTGGCTGTGTGAAACATTCAGTGCTCTTCTACCAAATGTGAAATATGTGAAACATTTTTAGGGAAAGGTTAAATGTAAAAAGTTTCTGATTACCAGAAGTTTCTGAAAGTTTTAATGGTTTGGTTTTTTTTTTTTTTTTTTTGTTCTGTATGATCTTATTTGTCTTTCCCTGGACTTGGAATAACAAAAAAGACTGAATATGCCCAAAGAATTTGGAGGCACAAGAAGAACTGAAAACTTCTTCGTTTTAAAAGTGCAGATTGAAGATTTAGCAGTGGTGTATGGGCCTTTATTCCTAGATACTGCCTTAAGGCAGGGCTGGTGGTGATTTAGATTGGTTATACTTCTTGTCCTCATTTTGTGTAGTAGAGCCATCAAAGACCAGATCTCAATTTAATTGAGAGGTCTAGGATAAGTGAGTGTGGAGGCTGACTGACCTCTCTCTCCATAGGGCCCATATAGCAGAGCTTTTTGATTGTTCTGTATTGGAGACAAGGCATAAAGCTTGTCATTCTTACATCCTAAGCAGCTAAATGAAATATTTTGTACTCCAGATCTCATGATGGCATTAATTAAAATAGAAGTATTTTCACTGTCCAGTTATTACCAAAGCCTTGCTCATCTGCTCTGTTAACTGTTACATTATGATGAACAGCCCAGAAAAGGGACCCTTTTTTATCCTGTCTGCATACTGGGTTTTCCTGTTATCAAAATGTACCCTAACACCATTTTAAAGGGAAGATAAAGACTGAAAAGGAAGCACTTCTATTAGTTTTGTAAACGGCTGAAGACATTTGGTGGTATTTACTACATGTGGAAGAGCTTGGAACTCAGGAAGGATATTAACAGAGCATAGAAGGTGCATATGCATCATAAACTGTTTCATAATTTAATGTCTGTCATTTAGGGGAGTCCATCATATAATTTAATGCCATGCAGACTGCAACAGCAAACCGCTCCAGTTTTCTTCATTAAAATATTTGAGCGTTAATAGCAAGTGGCTGTGTTGACAAGTTCTAGATCTCCTAGGAAACTACAGTACGATCCAGTAATGTCTGTCACTCACTGCAGTCTTGCTTATGGTTTGTCATTTTCTTTTTCTGTAGGAATGACATTTATCTGGGATAGCTATGCTAATAAGTCCCTTCAGAAGGGATATGGATATGGTATTCTAGCATTTATTTGCAATTACTTGTAATAAAATATTTATTGCAGCATTTACTATATCAAAGGCACTAAACAAAATTATCTGGAAAAAAGTTCATTATTCACAAAAACTATTTTTGGAGATCTTTACGGTCAACAGAATTTAAATTAGAAATAAAGTTTGAATGTAAAAATCTAGGGCTGTCTGTTTTTTCTGTCTATGGCCTTTAATGACTGCTTAACCCTAAAATGGCAAATTCATTTCTGCTTCTCAGTACACGCTTGAAAGATACCACGTCATGTAAATTGATGATTTCCAATAGCTAGCAGTGCAAAAAGGAGCAGGGATGTTTGTAGCAACCCCCCTGCCTCCATCAGGAACTGCTTCTGCATACTTGGTTTTTCATTCTTGACTCACAACTCTGAACTGCCAGACTGATAATTAAAATTGTAGCTGCTAGTTGATAGGCAGAAGGAAGGAAGTTTGTGTCCATATGAATTATTACATAGCATATCAAGATGTTGCCTCGTAACAGTTTGTTAAAATGCCATGATATCCTAAACATTTCAACCATCCTGAAAAGCGTATTGAAAATGAATGCATTTGCAAGTGTATAGACATCTATTAATGGGTATTGCTGATAAATGACAATGAATAATTTACTTGATGAATTGCACCTTTTTCTTAGTGAAATATCTTCTAGGACCTGCAACTCTCTCAGATAAATATTTTTTTCTTTATATTTAAGATGTGTTTGTGTGATTTGAGCTGAGTGTGGGTGCTCCCTTACTCCTTTTTCTTCCCAGAGGTTGGGTGCTCATAAGAGTATTGCCATATCAGTTTGCGTTGCTGTTTTGCGCCGCACAGCAAGACCTGTCTATTATCATATTGTATGAGCACACAGGTCACTCTGGGATAATTTTGAGTTGGTTTGCTACATGGGAAACATCCTTGTGCATGCTCATACCCTGATAAATGCAAGAGAAAAGACAAGATTAATTGCATCTTTTTGTTGAGGGATAAACTACCTCACACTTTTATGAGCTAAAACCATGCAGAATTACCATGGAATAATTGATGAAACAACTTTCTCTGCAGTGAAGTGTGTATATGTTTAGTGCCTCTCATAAACTTGCTTCAGAATGTAGTATCATCAAGCAATTTCTGGAACCAATATGGGAAGTAAAAGTTTCTCTGTAATCTGTGTCAGATTGTGATTTATAAAACTAAGGGTATCAGTTCTGGATTTGTTTTGGTAATGCTTTGAAGCATCAGGATGCATGCTTTTTATTCAGTTCTCACTAATAAAATTGTATTTCTCCTCATTAACCATAGGGGTCTAACCTGCCTAGTTTCTGGTATGAAGAAGCAAATTAAAAATTCACATTCTGTGTTCATTCATGCTGATGAAAATCAATGAAATGAATATTCATGTAAAGCAAATACAAGAAAATAGTAAATGTAGCTGGGACAAATGCATTGCATTTAAAATTTCTTTTTTGTTTGGGTTTTTTTTTTTGTTTGTTTGTTTTTTTTTGGGTTTTTTTTTTTTTTTTTTTTTTTTTTTTTTTTTTTTTTTTTCCAGTTTGAAGAACTACCACTCTCCCTAGTAGCTACTTGAAGTCGTAACTGTGAAATGAAGCTTAATTCATTTTTCTCTGTATAGAATCAAAATCTCAGTGGTGAATTTCAAAGGATTTCTCCATTTCTTCCTTGGGTTTATGCAATAGCTGTAACAGTAATGTAAGATTATTTTCCACAGTGAAAATAGTTATTTCAGATGATAATTTCAGAAGATGCTCAGAAATCAGCTCCTGTTTGTGTCCTATCCTGTTTATTCTTGTTGAACCAAGCAGAGGTTGAATGTAATGTGTAAGGATGGGATGCATTTACTCATTCACTCATGTAAATGAAAGAAACTATCATCAAACAACTTGACATGCCAAATTTTTGTCTTTATTTGTCCTCAGTCATAATTAGGAGCTTTGAAATAGTTCCAAATAGTCTTAGCATTAGTTTTCCTAAATAATAGGAAATAAATAACCCACATTTGTGTTTTTTCTTATTGAACAGCTGCATTATAACTCATTTTAAAATATCTGCATCTATCTACATATCTACATAATACATATATCATTAAATATATATATTAAAAGAATACAATTTTTGATGCTACACACAATATAAGGATATTTTATATTTAATAAAACAGAATATACTGCTTAAATAGAATATAGATTGTGGGTGGACATATGTAGTAATATAAATATATAATTTCCATATATAAATACAAACTATGGGTGCTATATAAATACGATGTGTTATAGTTTATATGCTATATTGCTATCTACTAATATATAACATAATGTAAATTATTGTTGGCTATATAAATATAATATGCATGTGTTAATGTTATTATATGCATATTATAATAAATTATAATTAATGCTAATTCTAGTGCTTGTATTTCCCTTCAGGTCAAGTTTGTTCCCAGAAGCTTAATTGAAATTATATGCTTAAGAAGTAATCTGGCCCAGGGAACCCAAAACAATCTTGAATTTTAAAAATTTACTTTATGTGAGTCCTATTTCAACCAGCGACTCAACCCTTTCCTTTCCACCATCAATAAGGCTAGATTTTGTTTAGGTCTCTTCTTCACTTAAGTTTGGTCTACTTTTTAATTTTTATTCTTTTAGATGATAACTTCCCCAGCATTCCTCAAACAATTCACTAGCTTGAATGTCAACCAAGGCTGTAATGAATCAAAAATGCATGAACTCAAGAGTAGGTCCCTAATATTTTTTAAAAAACATGTTTTCCCCTATCGCAGGGAAGATGTGAATAAGGTCTTGTTTAATAGCCACTAAAGAAAGTGTGTGGAACACTTTTTTTAACTTTAGCAAGGCTTGCATTTCTGAAACAGGCAGTTGTGCTCTGTATAATTGTAAAGGCTTTCATAGAAAGAACAACATGGAAACTACTGTTATCCACATCCAATTCTGTTTAACATTGCCTTTAATTACAAGACAAGAGCCATAGCAGTATTTGCTCGGAAGTGTGCCTTCCATGGCACCTGAGACATCATGGGTTCAACACTAACAGTTCCTGACATACCTCAGCTAGGGTGTCATATGCTCATCTAATACAGTCAGTGCCAAATCTCTTGTCCAAGTTCAGTGACCTGAGGAATATGAATGAACGTACTTGCAGAAAATGTCTTATGTCAGCGGGATGTGGCCACTGTATTGTGTTAGCACCTAATCTAGCAGGATTTAATAGCAACATAACCCTTGAAACCCACACTTCATCTGACAGGTTGACAGTAGAAAAGACAGAAAGATGGGAAGAAGAAAGTGAGAGGATATTATCTGATGCATACAATGAAATCCTTCTCAACATTGCATCACCTTATCCTACAATTATCTGCCTCTATTTGACACAGACAGATGTTTAACCAAGTGTTTAATGATATACAAAAATATTGTTTGCTTGTCATCATGGTAATCGAAAGTATTCTTACTAAGTTACAGGTGCAAATGAGACAAATACATGAGAAATATCCAGCTTCCTTTAATCCAAATTTCCTTTAATCTCAGCCAAGCAATTTAACTCATGTCCAATGCGTACTCAAGGAAATCACATCTTTTTTCTTTTTCTTTCAGACTTAAATAATTTTAAAAAAAGATTAATGAACTTCTAGTTCTATACCTTAGTAGTGACTGGAAACATGTCATAAATATACACTCTGTACATTGATGTTTTTTTTTCTGCCACATCTGCAAGACTGGAAAATTTACAATTGGAAATCTTGGGCTGGTCAATCAGTCCACCAAAGTGGATTTTGTCTGTGTTCACCATTTCTGATGCTACCCTAGATTATGCAGAGTCACAACAACTTACTGCCCTTATTTTCCTAGAGAAGGGAGCTTGGCAAACCTTAAGTAGTCTCAGGTGAGAGAAAGCAAGAGGAGAAAGAGTGAGCTAGTGAGTTTGCAGCTGGTCTGCAGGGCGGCCAAGGGAACAGCCTGCTGTAACACGCAGGGAGCAGCACTCAGCACGGCTCCTAGCTGCCACAACACTTTTCTGGATGAGTTGCAGAGGATATTGCCCAGATAACAATGGAAAAGTGATGGGATGAGGACAAGTGCAAAGAAGACATAACAGCAGCAAACAGTCTTGTTTGCAAACTTTCTCATGTTTCTTATTCAAGGGATATGTTTTTCTCCATTAAAAGGTTTCTTGAGCATCTGTAACACAACCTAGATTGTTGGCTGCAGCGTTAAGTAACAGACCCTAGATTTTGGGCTGTACTATTAAGAAAAGAGTGCAAGTAGACAGATTTCAAGTCCAGTCTTATCTGGTCTAATACAATGCATGCATTTTGGAGATGCTAGCACCCATAATTTATGTAGGTACCTAAACAGAGACAGCTGCTCTGAACTGCTGGATTTGCTAATTTTGGTCTGTGTTTTTTCTGACCATCTGTGAAGTGTCCTCCCACATCTGTACATAATCAGAAGGTTCACCACCACCACTATGCAAGTTTCTGACAATGTTTTCACATGAATGGTCACTTTTGTTTACTTCATTTAGTTCAACATAGGTTGGTCACTGGGTACCAAAAAATAATTCCAATCTCTTGCAATTAGCATTAATTACAGCACCCAAATCTATAAAATTGAAATATTAATCATTATAAAGAACAAACAGTTCACTATGTCATTGCTGTAGTACAATTTCGAGCATGCTATGGGAAAACGAAATTCTAATTATCTTTCTTGCTTTCCAAAATCGGTGTTGTTTTACTGTGCAAACCATGGTGAAAGCACTGACCTAAATCTCTACTACTACTGTACTTGAAAATAATTTACAGAAATTGAAGGAAAATTATTTTTCCTGGAGAACACAGTTAAGGACAGTCAGGGAAATGTTGGTGTAATAATTTATAGATGTGATTTACTTTCAGTAAGAGTTGTTTCATGGTTTGAATTAAGGAAAAAAAACATGTACTAAAATATTACAGTAGAATCAATTTTGGTTTATGAATCATTGATTTGTACAGTTTTGATTCATAACACCTTTCAGAATATTTTGAAAGAACAAGTCAGTGGTCTCTGGGCATGCCTAATAATTGAGGCTTTGGGGTCTATGGGTTTTTCGATTGTTTTTTGTTTGTTTTTTACCTAGTCATTTGAATAAATCAATAACTCTTGCATAGCAGTGCATTTTAATACATATTTAATCACAAGTGTGCAAACTGCAGTTGGCTACTTGGTGAAATTTAAAAAGAAACACAAAGTACAATTCAACTACAGCTATCAGGTAGGACTGCTAAAGCAGACTTTGCTATCTATTTTCATCACGAAATGGGGTGTTTTGTGTGTTTTTAAGGGGCGACAAAATGGGAATTTTTCTTACAGACACTTTTTATGTAGACACATAGAAAAAAGAATGCTTAAAATACACAAAACAGAAGACACACAAGCAAAACATGTATTTCTAGCTATTTTTAACTGCTTTGAGATTCTTTCAAAATCCACCTATTTCTGGAGCTTCCCTTTAAGAAATCAAATCAGATAGTGTTTGGTTTTTTTCTAACTGAAGAAACACTACAAGTATTTCACAAGCTTCTATAACATTTTGTAAATCTGAAGATCTGACTCAAAAAATGAAAGCAAAGTACCTTATCCCACATTGATATATTCACATTGTGCAAAGCAGCATATTATTTATGCTGAAGTACTTACAGAAGTGAGACAGCTTTCCCAAAGCCACAAGGTCAGACAGAGATGTAGAACTCAGACTATCTTCAGTTTAATGCTCTAAGACTCAGCGAGAGCTTCCACCTGTTGATACTGCAAGAAATTCTTGTTTGAATAGAAAAATCAGTCAGAAAAGTCTGACCACTTTGTAATACATGCACCTCAACTGGGCTGCCACTTTAGGTTTCGGCTTTTCACAGCTCATAATTAATGAAAACGCCAAACTTCACAGGTATGAGTAAATAAAAACCACCCTCTCTATATAAAATTCAGTAAAAACAGCTAACAATAGACAAGATTCTTAATTCTTAAGAAAGGAAGCATTGAGATTTTCATGCATCCTGATGATTAAAACAGAAATCAAACCTAATGAAATATGTATATTCACTCGAGCAAAATGATCTTTCTACTGCACAAAATGACCCAGTGTAAGCACAAATAGGCTTGAATATTTTTATCTCTTTTCAACAAGAAAATTAGGGGAATGTAGTATTCTATTTCTATAGAAAGACATTGCCTTTGTCTTTGTTATTTTGGAAAAATGAACACTCCTTAGCTACAAATTTTAGGGTAATACCTGACTATGGATGAAATTCTGCTCCTGCATCTTTGATTTACATACATACTCGTATTTACATGTAAACTTATGTATTTACATATATAAAACATGCATGTATGCCTTCAGATACAGTTGGATAGAGATTAGTTCAGAACCTTATTATGCAAAATTCTAAAGAAAGCATAAAGTTTGAAACAATCAAAATAAATCTCATACTCTTACAAAAGTGTTTGTCCTGCTCTTAACTAGAAATTAGTATGCTAAACCGTGAAATATCTAATAGAAAAGAATTTTGTTTTCTAATATGTCACCCTTATTTGCAAAGAGAAGGACTCAGTCTGTGATCTGGTTGCCAGGGAACTGCATGAAATTACAAAACATTTTCTTAAGACGTGATGCCCTGCGGTACAATGTGTCTGTGCATGGGTCAATTGCTGAGGTCAGTAGCTCGAGAGAGGACGCCTTCATCACCAGAGCAAGGGGAAGCTCAGCATCCAGGAGCCTCAACTCAGAGCGCAGAGAGCCACCAAAGGAGCCTCAAGTCCCCCACAAGATGGGCCCAGGAGCCGAGGGCTCAGCGGACGAGGGGAGAGACTCAGAGGAGGCGGAGCCCCGACGGGATAAACACTGCCCCCGGGGAGCGCTGTGATCGGGGCGGGTTGAGGCAGTTCGCGGAGGCAGGATGGATGGATGGATGGATGGATGGATGGATGGATGGAGGGATGGATGGATGGATGGATGGATGGA
>JANRGW010021614.1:0-16109 GCA_024733675.1 Psilopsiagon aymara
GAATGGGCTGCCCAGGGAAGCTGTGAATGCTCCATCGCTGGCGGTGTTCAAGGCCAGGTTGGACAGAGCCTTGGGTGGTACGGTTTGGTGGAGGTGTCCCTGCCCATGGCAGGGAGGTTGGAACTGGATGATCTTAAGGTCCTTTCCAACCCCAACTATTCTATGATTCTATGATTCTATAATACAGAATCTCTTAATACTACTGCTTAGCTAAAAGAACAGAAGCAAACCTCTTCAAACAAAAGGATGAGCAGAGCACTAAGATTCTCTAACCTTTTTCTTTAAAAAAAGAGACAGAAAACCCCAAACCAAACCCATGCAGAGATAAGAGAAAAAAGGGTGGTCAATGACTTAGAGAACACTTTTACAGAGACAGAATCCGGACTCTCTCAGCGATGGACATTACCTGTACAACTTCAGTCTTTGTTCCAGGCTGAGTCTCTCCTAAAAACTTGTATAACTCGCGCCGTTCTATTTTACGCAGGATTTCTCGTGCCTCCTTCAGCTCTGGAGAACTTGAGTGCAGAATTTCCAGGTAGATGTTATCTGCCAAAGTTGCACTGATTGTTGGTAAGTACGTCACAAGGCAAGGTCACAGCAAAACATGTGCACAGGGACAAAGGTTAAAGCAACAAGATGAACTGCTGGCTCAGGAAAGACACTTGCTTTCAGAGAATGACTGAACACACAGTGCCTGGCGACTGACGAGTCACAGTACCATCAGAGTCGTAACAGTTGGCAGAAAGCAGCTCAATTCTCACCCCTGCAACGAGTTTTATCACAGAAGCTGCTTCCAGCTGACTGGCTGCTTTCAGCCAGTCTTGTTCAGCAGAATATTCTGAGCCCCAGCACTAACTGGTTTATGGATGGGGTGCTCTATCTTGTAAAAGGATAAAGTACTTCCATTAAACCTTTCAGATTTCTCAGACTTCAGCTGCTAGCATCAAAGTCCCCCTCCTGTCTCCACATGACAGTGAAGTACTCAGTGTGCTTCCCACCATCAATATGAGCAGCAGGACACAGGTTTCTTTTGATGTGGCTTCAGAGAGAGAAGTTATTTTTGGCTGTTGTAAGAGATTGCCGCTGTCAGGATGCTGTTTGCCTCTCACAACCAACACAGCTGCACCCGTGTCTATTCACATTCCCCAGCTAAAAATACCCTAGGCAGCTTTGACACATGCTGTAACATCCTGCCTAGGACCACACTGGCTTAAGAAGCAACCAGCACACTCCAGGTTATAAACCATGTACCCAACACCTGTAACTGAAGGTTGGCTCTATGGACAATGCTGATCAAAGCCAGGTACTTCTCCATAGGGAATGACAGGCTGTCAGGGGACACAACACAGCTCAAGCCAGTTTTCTGTGAATTAAGTAAGTTCTCTGTGTTTCCTCTTCACAGCACTGAGCCAGACCTTGAGAAATGGGAAAACTTCACAAGTCTCAGTTCTTGTTCACTTCTCTCTGTAATCACACTGGAGTTCCTTCGCATGTCTTCAATGTCTTCAGGCTGCTGCTCCATGTACTTACCCTACAACAGCCATTCTCACAAGCTCCTACCTGAGCAACCAGAGCAATAAACTAAGATGTTCATATATTGTTTTCTCCTGTTACATTTGCAACCAGGCTTTGATTGCGCAAGCAAATCAAATCGGACCCCTTTGAAACCTGGAGTTAGTTTCAACTAACTACATGTAGTTATCACTGACTTACATCCCATGTGTGACAAGTACTCAGGACACAAGCAGGATTCCTCCTGACAGCACTGCCTGCAATACTCTGAATGGGTGCAGAACATAGGAAGTTGGCGCTTTTCTCTCTCTCAACATAAAAGTAATTGGAAGTAGAAGGTCTTGCTCTCCCAGCAAGATGTGAATGCTCAGAGACTGGATGGTCCAGATCTGCCCCACCATCTGTGCACAAAAGCAGCGTTTTAGAGTCCAAGCTGTGGGCAATGTCCCACTGTGCCTATCAAACCAGCATTTTAATGGGTACCCATGTTGTTTTACTTAAACACAAAAGAATTCTGAGAGCTCATACCAGTTAACTTAGTGTAGGCCTCCATGTCCTCCATGGCTGTAGAAATCTGGTACTGTTTTCCTCCAGAGCCTTCTATTTTAAAAAACTTGTCTGCTTTTTGAAGGGCTTCTGTAATCCTGGTTTGAGACAAAATGAAGACTCTAGGATAGCATCAGATTGAAACATCTTACTGCTCAACAGAGAAATGCATTAGTATGTTATAAATTGAACAGATGAATCTGCATCCCAAGTACACAGCAGTCCCTGATGCACTGCAGCGTGTCCTATCTCCATCCTGCCACTGCACATTTCAACAGAGTATTTCCAGTTACAGAAAACAGGTTCAGATCAACCTTCACCTTCTACCAATGAATGAGCACTTTGTTCTACTTCTGACCATGTTTAACACTGCTTAGACGATTACAGAACCTTGCAAGACAGTGACATGATGCCCCCAGCTGCAATGAGGCTGCCTCACAGATGACCATAGCCTTTTACAGACTCCAGGCATTAAAGAGAGAATACAAAGCAATTGTAAAGGTACAGCATCATGAACACATGGTATGTTACAGGTGGGAAACACTGCTGTTTCAAAGATCAAGTTCTTCCACAGTTCCCTGTACTCCATTGTCATTCCCAGCTCCTACACTCATTTGGATAGGCTGCTGTAACTATGGTAAGCCAAGAACTACATTTCTTGGCTGTTTTACTCCTGACACGTTGGTACTCTCAAACCTTGACATTTTTAGTGTTTTAGAGGATCTATAAACCAGGAGCTGAAGTTTATGAAATGAAAGCAGTCATGAATCACTCTTGTACTGTGTGATCCTCAGTGTTCTTTTGTTCCAAACTCAGCAGAGGGTAACCATGCAGCCAAGATCTTAATGAAAATGTATTTGGGGATGCTAAGTTTTCTGCTTTCAAGAAGAGTAAAAAACTTCTGCAGACATCAGTAAGGGAGGTACAAATGCAGGTAGCCAGAACAATTCCTGCTGTGGTATAACACAGACACAATGTCAGGCCTCAGCTGAGCTGCGTTAAGCTTGCTCCTTACTTTACTCTACTAGTAACCAGTCAGTTTGAGCTAAGCACTCTCTAACCTGAAGCTAAAGATTAGACCTTCAGCTGTCTGCAGTTAGAACAGCATAAGCAACCCTGGTTATACAGCCAACGGGCTTATTTCCTATGTCACACTTTATTGATAATGTGACTATTCCAAACAGATATACAGTTACAAGAATCTAAAGATAAATGGAATGCAAGAAAAGGGAAGTATAATACTTGCATTATTTCAATGATGTTGCCAATCTTATGCTGGTACGCTCGCCGGTGCAGGCAATTCCGTGTGTGGAACATGTCATACAAATTTCCAACTTCCTGAATCGAAAGAAAACAACCACCTTTTACTCTTGACATCATCTTAATTGGAAAATTACAACAATCAAGGAACCACACGAGTTGTCTCCTTCCATTTGCAGCACAGAGCAGAATGGTTATCTTTCACAATGCCTGAGAGTGAGACAGGCAGCGCAGAGAAGAGGGCCGCCCCCTCTTACAGCCCCAAAGTCACATTTCCCTCTTGCCCAGAAGACCCGAAGCAGGATCATGCCCAGCGGATGCTTTTCCAAAGTCTCCCTTGGAAGGACATGCCACAAACCCTTTCTAACAGAGGCTTGCTCTGTCCTTCCCCTAATCCAGTTGTTTCTGAGAACACTTTTCAGAGCAGAAACTACATCCTCCTCTCTTGGGCTAAAAAAGCATCCAGCGAACAATCCCTGCAATGCAGTGTGCAGCCATAGCACACTGCCCAGACAGGCTCTACCATGCCCCATATGTTCTCAGTGTCCTGCTCCACCTCACACACATTATGCTGCCGAGCATCCCCTCTGGTCACACTTACCTTGTCACGGGGACAGATGTGCCTCTGGTTTTTCACTTCACAGACCCGAACGAATTTAAGTAACCGCTTATAATCAAAATTATTCTGGATTCCTAGGTGATGGCAATCCCTAGAAATATCCCACAGAGAGAGTTTAACAAGGAGATCACACTTATACATACAGGAGCATGACTTCAGTAGGAATTCGTAACAAAAACTGAAGGATTTGTACCTGGCAAAATAATCCCATTTGTCAACATCAATGCCATTTTTCTTGTTAGCTACTACCTCATACAGGAAACTTTTCTCCTTTGGTCGACCATGGTAGGGCCACTAACAGAGGAGCCAAGAAGGAAAAAGAACAGTCAGAAACAATAAGAAATTAGAGTGAGCAAATGTCAGAGCTATTTTTAAAGACCATGGGAACACATTTCGATTTTGCCTGTGATAAACATCCAACACTGAGGTAGCAAAGACAATAAAAGTTCAAATTTAAACAACAGGTTCAAACTGAAACAGGAGAAGTTCATGTGGGGTACAAGGAAGTTCTTTACTGTGAGGGTGGTGAGGCACTGGAATGGGTTGCCCAAGGAAGCTGTGAATGCTCCATCCCTGGTGGTGTTCAAGGCCAGGCTGGACAGATCCTTGGGCGACATGATCTAGTGCGAGGTGTCCCTGCCCATGGCAGGCGGTTGGAACTGGATGAGCTTAAGGTCTTTTCCAGCCCTATCCTATGATTCTAAGAAAAGTGCTTTCAGAAGCATTAGAAATCCACAACCAGGGCTTAAGCATCTGACATCCCAGAATACCAGGAAGAATAAAAACCATGTACACAAGTACATCATTTCCCATTCCACTAAAGTAATAAAGAGGGGGAAAGGTTGGAATCATTTAATCCCCGGGGAACTAGGTAAACCCATAACATGTCACTGTCTTGCAGCCTTCTGCAATGAACTATACAACTTCATAGACCAGTTTCAAAACAACCACTGAGATGTTCTAAACAAAAATTGTTTAAACAGTCAGCTACTTAAACTCCCAGCAGGGATAACTCTGCCATGAGGCAAACAGGAAATCAATGCCAAAGAACAAGATACAAGTTGCATAGAAACACTACTTCCTTGAAAATGTCATGATTCTCTTCTATACAACCAGATAAATGGCTTTCATGTTATCTTCATTACAGAAGTATTCAAATTGATATGAGTAAGAGTGGAAACGTGTAAGTGGCAGGAAGAAAGCGCATCATAGCCAAAAATCACCCCGCACTGATCACAAAGAGCCAAGCTATGGGGACAATGTTCAGGACACCACTTCTGTGCAACACATAGAAATGGCTGCCAGTGGAAGACCCTGCAGCCCAACCCCAGGAGGGTGGCAAGAAGGTTGCCATGTATCTTATCTGACACTCCTTTTCCTTTTATCCTCCTGTAATACAGGCACAGAATCCAACCAAGGAAAAGCAGACATGCAGTAAGAACCAGGCACAAGATGAACGGAAGTGGCAGGCAGCAAGATGTGTGTGCAAATGAGCAGGAGCAGGCGAGCATCAACTTGCAATCTTTGTAAATGTATATCTTCTTCCTGTAAGATCTCAGAATGAATTCTATTATGCCAAGCTCCCCGTGTCTGTCATCTGATGACTGGAGTACCCATGGTCAAACTGCACACTACTGCAGCAGAAAATGATGGGTAAATGCTAAAATTTGTGGGTTATTCATTTGGGACAACACACAGATTCTGATTAGGACCAGATTGTCATGACAGATCTCCCACTGACAGCTTCTTAATTCTGGTAGCAACTGAATGGGTGCCCCTGAAGAGATGACAAGAGCTGTAAAGTGAGGAGATAGGACTTAATCCTTGCAACTCTATGAATGAATTAATAACCACGAACTCTTCTTCCTTGCCTCTTGAGGCAACACATTTGTCAAGTCTTAACCCCACCTCTGTGTTTGTTACTGCAATAAATCCAAGCATTTTGCTACTGCCATGAAAGCTGATGTGGCTCTGGCACTTGGGCCATGCTTTGGATCGCTCATTGCCTCATCTCTCCCAGTTCTCAGTTTTGTTATCTATTATCAGCTTGTCCCACTAAACTATCTCCATGTTTTTTTCATAAGGCCACCTGAAAACACGACCTCCCATCACCACCTTCAGGTTCCAGCAAACACACCGTCATCCTGACCTGCTCATACAAGGTCTCTGTTAAAAATACAGTTCTACCAATCTAGTTACAATGAATCACGTTTGCTAAACTCAAGTAACATTCTTAAGCTGTCCTCTGATCTAAAGATTTGGAGGTAACAGCTTCTCAAGAAGACCTAGGCCAAATAACACAGTGAGGCTCCCACCTCCTGCCAACATGGTAAGAAATAATCATTACACTTCTCCAGCATCTCTTGTGCCAGGATACTCATGGGGCTAAAAATAAATAAATACAGAAGCAGAAATTAATTTACTCTTTCAGTAAAATTAAAGACATTTGTTGGGATAACCACAGGACCAATACACTGACTCACCGATATCTCACATGCGACTTCATCTGTAGGTCCCCCTATTTGTTCCTTAATGAAATTCAGATCTTCTTCCAAGACAAGACCATACGACTCCATGACTTCTTCTAGTTTATTGGAAGTAATCAGGTGCTCAAACATTTTAACAGAAGCGGTTTCATGCTGTGAAAATACCCAAACCAACACCGAAAAGTTGCATCACAAAGCTTAAGCATCTTTCCTGCAGTGTCACAGCTTTCCCCTAAGCCAGCAGCAGTGCGTGGCAGGGCACCTGGGCATGGTGGGGTCCAAGTGCAGCACTTGGGTTATTTTCTGTTCATTTTCTATTAAAACAAACAGGACACACACTCTTCAGCAGAGAGCTGTTACTTCTGTATTCTAACAAACAGCAATAAGACAGTTACAATGCTGAAAGACAAAATAACCAAGTTGACTGTGCAGAAGATCAACAAGTTTACTCTGCTGATTCTGCTTAGTAATTGCAAGCCCAGGCAGGCCTGAAAGGCCTGTGCCACATTTCATTCACAGCAAAGAACCCTCGAAACTCTTCAAAGTTTCTGAAAGGTTGAATTCTAAACACTGGATTAACAATCCTTGAACCAAAAACTGGAAACAAGCTCCCTGTTGGTATTTTGCATTTGTAAAATATATTCAGGGTAAAGCTTATAACATGCATTTTAATCACAGAATCACTGAATAGTCAGGGTTGGAAAGGACCTTAAGATCATCCAGTTCCAACCCCCCTGCCATGGGCAGGGACGCCTCCCGCTAAACCATGCCACCCAAGGCTATGTAAAACCTGGCCCTGAAAGGCCTTTAATGCGCAATGACGGCTTGAAATGATCAGGGCAGCCCCAACATACTCTGCTGCCTCTTCAGAGTCAACCTACAGGCACTGACAAGGCCGGGATTTCATTTCTCCTCCATGTCACCCAGGGTGACATCTGCAGGAAGAGGATGCGTGCACACAAGGAGGCCCCATGAAAGCACACAGGAGTTCAAGAGCATTTGCACTTTCAGGGAAGGGATGCTGGTGACAAGCACCTGCCCTCACTTCCTTCGCCCCACACCTCTTTCTGCGTTGCTAATAAGGCTGCATCTGCTCATGGCCATGCAGGAGGGGTTGATGTTCTCCAAAGAAACAGAGAACAAAGGGATGACCACATGATTAGGAGACAACATTCTGGGTTTTCATTATGCCATCAAAACGATGCAGTAAGAAAAGCCCAGATGATACCTATATTCTCACAAGCACTGGCAGTTTTGAAAGGTTAATTATTCTCCCTTTAAAAAAAATTCAGTTTTCTATTTTTACTTTAACAGTGAAAATCCCACCTTCCACTTCCAATCTGGACGAGTGAGTGGAATAAATCTTCCATCAAACATGTGTGAAAATGGCCCATGACCTTAAAAGTAAAGATGACAAAGGTTTAATCTAAGGCATGGTTGTCAGTAAAAATATTTTGAGCAAGCTAAGGATCTGGATTCTCTTATATTTGACTTGATCTGGACATGAAGAATCACAGACTGGTTAAAGCTCATCCAGTTCCAACCCCCTCCCATGGGCAGGGACACCTTCCACTGGAGCAGTTGCTCCAAGCCCCTGTGTCCAACCTGTTCTTGAACACTGCCAGGGATGGGGCAGCCACAGCTTCTCTGGGCACCCTGTGCCAGCGCCTCAGCACCCGCACAGGGAAGAACTTCTGCCTTGTATCTAAGCTAAATCTCCCTCCCCTCTGTCAGTTTAAAGACATTCCCTCCTTGTGCTATCACTACAGTCCCTTGTACAAAGCCGCTCTCCAGCTTTCTTGTCTGCCCCCTTTAGGCACTGGAAGCTGCTCTAAGGTCTCCACAGAGCCTTCTCTTCTCCACACTGTTCAACTCCAGCTCTCTCAGCCTGTCTCCATAGGTGATGCTCCAGGAACAGATAAATAAATCCTCTCCTGCAATATGTCCATGCACTGAGCAGCCCAAAAGACCTGTCTCATTCTGATCCCAAAGACAGCTTTTGACCCAGCTTAGCTTTCAAAAAGCAACAATCCTTCTCAAATATAACTTACCCAAATCATGACAAAGCCCAGCAATTTCTACACAGAGGATGTCTCTCTGGGTTATATCCAGTTCTGGTTGTTTCTCCTTCAGTGCACGAACCAGACATCCTGCTAAATAGCCCACCCTGTTGCAGAAGAAGAAAAATTAAGTCCTTTAAGTCATAGCTCTTGTCTAACAGGCAGCATATAAAAAAACCTCCAACCTGCAAGAAAGACACAAGGTATTTCCTGGAGGAGAATTTTAGTCATCAGTAATACATTTGAAAGCAAGAAAGCATGAGATACCGTGCTCCAAACATGCCAACAACAGTAACTGTGTGAGCATTATCAACAGCATGCATCCTGAAGCACTGCAGCTTACACATCATCCCTCAACTTCCAGTCAGGGCAACTGCAAAGGTTCACAACAGCCACCAAAGCATTTTGCTCTTCTTTCAAATTGCTGTTTTAACAGTAGCTTATGAGAACTCTTTCTCTTCCTGTCATTCATTTTAAATTTGGCATTTAATTTCACAGCACGGGACACACTGTTCTCACGGCAGGAACTTCCATAACCTGTTCACAAGCCCTACTCAGCTTCCTTTTCCACCCTCCCCAATCTTGCAGAACACCTTAAAGCAAGGCAATGTTTCACATGACAGGGCAGCATCGTTGATTAGACCAACTTTTACTGTTTGGTGAGTTTTTTACTAGACCAGTAGGCACACAGAGCTTGAGAACTGTCCCAAGTTTAATTCCATGAATTGAACAGTTTAAAAGAAAAGGCTGTTGATACCCCTGGAGTCTGCAGATTCCTCTTGTGAAATCTTTGTGTATATCCCTCACATTTTTCTCTTTTCAGGTCTACCAGATAAAACCAGTTCCAGCCTCACTGACCCTCTTGCAACAGACAACTGCATCTTTCTAGTGTCACAGAGCAGGAGTAGACTTACTCCAGATGTACTCCACAGTATTTCAGCATTAAGAGAAGCAAATTTAGGCTGGCCAGACCTCTTGAAAAAACAAACCACTGACTAGTTCAATTTTTCTGCACCTTGGGGCACACATTTAAAACAAGCTTAAATTTGTCACTGCTCAGCTTCTCTGTGGAGTGCAAATGACCCAGAGCAATCTGGGAATCCTTGGCTCCATCAGCTGCTTCTGTTTACCTCACAGCTAACAGCCTGACAAGCTGCCATCAATTGCACAAGCACACACAACTGCAAATGCAAACATTGCTGATAAATGGTGGTTTGCTGTGCTGAACAACATAAGGGGAATACAGCTGACTGGCAAGTCATTTATAATAGCCCCAGTACCTTCCCAGGTCTGCGCTTTAAAACTCAAGTTCTGACCAAGGAGAACATAAACCACTCACAGTTTTTAATTAACATTATTCTTACAAGAAGTGGTGGGAAATGAAATCTAACATTGATCCATCTTGTGGGTTTCTTTGCCTGTATGCGTTGAAAGAAGTTCAAGGGAACAACCTATAATCACACAGCACATCCAGAAGCATTAGTGAGACCGTAACTGCCACCACAGTATTCATCAGAGCTCAAAGGCAGCAACTCCCCTTGGCTGGTACTCCACAGAGGAACCAGGTTAACACACTCCTCAGAGGAATACAAATGCAAGACATCACCCCCTTACCCTATAGAATGTTCAAAACGGTTGTGAGAGGCTCCAGGAAAAACAAAGTAAGTGCCACCCAGCTGCTTGATGTATCTGAGACGCTGAAACTGTGGTGTGTCAATGATGCGAACAAGAAGGGGATGTATTTCAATGTGCCCATGAATTGGATCGTTAAAAACCTACAAAAGCCAAACAAAAGTATAATTAACATTCAAAAATTGACTTTGAAAAAAAATAGGCACCAAGGTAAAAGACAGAATGGGCAGGCCCCGTATTTTGTTTTCTCCCTTAAGAAGAAGACTTAACACTTGAGAAAACAACTGTCTTCACTCATCTGCTATTCCAGCTAAAGCAGGACACCACAACACAAGGCTGTGACAGCCAGTAAGCAGTGTCTGGTTTGACACTGTGCTCTCTAAAATCAAGTGAAACTTTGCAGTGTGGAAATCATGATTCTTACCTTTTGTCATAAACCAAAATGCAAACCCCAAGATAACTGCAATACAAAAGGCATACTCCTTGCTCACCCCTAAGCACGGGTTTTAAAAGACCTCTGAGTAACTACAGTGACTTACCAAAGAAGATAAACGCATACCTGGCCTCAAAACAGCAGATAAAACCATTTCATCATACTGAGGCAAATCAGGTGTTCCTGTGCTCTCTCTGCTCTCGGTCACTGAGCTGACAAGGCTCTAGCAAATGAAGACTACCAAAGAAGACATGCAGCCCTGGCCCGAGTTAAACCAACATACACCACTGTGAGAGACTGCTGGAAGCCACCAGTCCGTTAACGCAAGCCTGGGGTAAAGCTAATAGACAAACACAAGGAGAGGCTCTACATAAAGAGATGTGAAAGGGGAGCTCCTCAACACACTTCAAACAGCTCCTCTGCTCACTCTGTCTCCCACAGCCGCCAGGTGCCCACATAAAGCTCTTTGCTGATGATTTTAACAATACTTCTGGTTAATGTGGTTTCTATGAGACCGCTCACTACCAAGGAGAAGGGCTCTTGTAGTGTGCTGCTCTGCAAAGGAAAGGCACCACCACAGTTCCAGCCGAAACCACCAAGCCCAAAGGAGGGAGGCAGAGAAACAGGCATAGGGACAATGCTGTGGAGCTCTGGAAGAAGTGTCCCTCAACACAGTGTGACAAGGCACTTGGGCTACCTTCATCATATCCATGTGCTGCTGTTGCAGTCTGTCCAGGCAGGCCAAAACTTTCAGTCTCTCAGCTGGAAGGCTAGAAAGGAAAAAAAAGGAGCTTGAGAGCAAAGTTTCCAATGCATTTCCTTTTACAATTGGCAGTATATATGGAATCACTTGTGCAAGTTCATCTTAACTCTGATATTCATTGCCTTTTTTAGGAAAACAAGTATTTCTACGGCTCTTTCAGGAAAACATAGAACATGCTTACCCTTCCAAAGTCGAGTAAAGAAGGAAGAGAACAAATAGCCACAGAAATTGTCTGTAAAGCAGCGTAAGAGCTTCTCCCACTTACACAGAATCAAGAAACAGAACCATCAGGATGCACATAGCTTTTACATTAATTACTTTAAGAAAAAGTCACATTTGGGGATAAATCCTTTGAATTCATGGGAACGACAACATGCAGTGCCTGAATAACTGACAGGGTGAAAAAATCCTTAAATGAAAATATCCAAGTCCCAATAAATGATTTTTTATAAAAATTTCTTTCAGTTTGCCAACTCTGTGTTAACAATTCCAAAAAGATACCTTGCTATCATTTTTAGTAAATTAGTAAGGGTCCCCTTCACAACACACAAATGTCCAGCACAGGTACTCTCTTGCAGCCATGGCAGTCTAAGAGCACAGGCAGGATAAGTTCGGAGGGAGAGATAATACACCCTATTGCACTCACTTCTGTTAACTCTGCAAGCATGTCCTTGAAACCAAGCAAAATGTTTTCAGCTCAGATTGACAGCAAACACCTTATCACAAGGAAGTATGAGTTGCTACCTTTTACACTCCTCAGCAGTTAACCATCCTGAAACCAGTTTCACAGCAGCTTTTCAATTTAAACAGAAGCAATACAATAAAATGTCAACAAATACTGCTCAATGCAGTACCACATTTTCACCTGAAACATTTAATAATCCACAACCCATCAACTGAACACATGTGGTGACAGAGCTGCTGCTGAGCACTTTTTGTCTTAACTGCTCAGTATCCCTCCCCCAGCAAGGAGCGCCTGGGCTGCAGCCTCTCTGCTCACAGACTGTCTCAAGCCTTCAGCTGCTGCCATTCATGGCGACAATGAAAAGCACCAGTGGTGATGCTTGGACCAGTGTGTTACTTCACCTCCTGAGCAGCACAGCCTGTAGAAGCAGTCTCTCTCAAGACACCTAGTCAACATGCAGAACCACACCTTGACCAGAACACCTTTGCTCCAGCAGACTTGAAAAATTAACACCCAAACATGATGTGCAGAGATGACCCCAACGTTCTTCATTACAACTGAGGTCCTCATTGGATACAACCAAAAGAGAGAGAAATAAAACCCAAAAAAATGTAAGTGATGCTCCAAACATTTGCTCCCCACCCAACAACTGATGCTCAGATCATCCCTGAGCAGTGATCAGACCCTTTCAGCCAACTCCCCACAGCTTCTATACTGACCATGACATTCTATGGAATAGAATATCCCTTTGGGTAGTTTGGGTCAGATGTCTATCCTGTCTCTGCTCACTCCCGGTTTCTTGTGCGCTTCCTCATTGGCAAAGCACAAGACGCTGAGAAGTCCTTGACTGGGGTAAGTGCTACTCAGCAACAACTAAAACATTGTTGTGTTATCAACATCATTCTCACACTAAATCCAAAACACAGCACTGTACCAGTTGCTAGGAAGAAATTAACTCTACACCAGCCAAAACCAGGACAGGAGATAAAACATCAACACATATGCTTTTGAACATGCTGTAATGCTGCAGGAGGTACAGCAGCACCATCACATAGTCACACAATAGAACCCAGGAAACAACTGCCCCAATATACTCCTGGTCACTGAAAGTACACAAGGTAAGGACTCTGAGACGTTTTTGAGGTGAGGTGGTGCAAAGCTCACCTAGCATTAAATGAGGGAAAGAGCTGCTGACCACAGAGCACAGCCTGTTGGCTTGAAGCACTTGATTATACTTTTAAATCACACAAAATTTCAGGAGAGAGGAGAACATTAACTGGAAAATAGGCAGGTACATAAGAGGAAGGCAGGTGGATGCCTACAATCATGAGAAATTACCAATGACTGCAAGTAGAACAGCAGAGAAAGGACAGTTATGTACTACTGACAGTAGTTTACTATGCAACTACCTGTGCAAATACTGTCCACAAAGAGCACAGCCTGATCATAGAATCGTTAGGATCAGAAAGGACCTTAAGATCATTAAATTCCAACCCCCCTGCCACAGGCAGGGACACCTCACACTAAAGCATGTGCTCCAGAAACTCACCTCCAGCAGGGCTGAATGAAGCGGCGCTAGTGCAGCTCTGGGCAGGGTACAACGCATCTACTGGAGTCACCCTTGAGACAGGTCGGTGCTGTGCAAGGGTCAGAGCAGCAAAGGGAATAACAGGTCGAGATGGCAAAGTCCCTGCCTGACACACCACGCCAGTGACTTATGTGTCTTATCATCCCACCCTGTCTGCAGGAACACTAACCCTGTGTCACCTCTTGTCAGCAAAGAATGCTGTCAGTGCAGTTATGGTGTGACAGCACTCACCTGAAGATTGCATGCCAAGAGCTCTCTGCCCTTCTCCAGACAGAAAGCAACAGCAGGGGATTTTTTACCTGCTACATAGCAAGACTGCTTCAACCGGGACATTGTGCACAAATCATGTGTCAGCACTGTTGTTTCCAGGGCTCTGCAGGCAGAATTGCTGTAACAACCAGAAAAGCAATATTGCTGGCTGTCTTTCAAAGGGTGAGGACAAGGGTGAGGACCGATACTTCCCCATCCACCCCCCCCGCTTTTCTCACACCCTCCCTCACACCACAGGTGACAAAGGCAGGAAAATCCCTTTTCCATACCCACTAGGAACTTAACTGTTCCAGAGATCAGCAAGACAGCCCTGCTCATCAGCCATATTTAGTGTGCAGCATGCTGCACTTCACATAAAACATCTGCTTCCAGAACATGAGAACAGGTGGGAAACCCACAGCACGGCCTCCAGGCCCCTGCCATTCCAAGCTTTCCCCACTGCAATGACAGGGAACCAAATATCTGCATTCACTACCAGCCTGTCACAGAGAAATGATGGAAGTTACTGTAGGACACAGAGTATATTGGGAAAACGCATGCAAAGGGCTCATTCTTCAGTGCAGAGTTGAGGTGATTCAAAAAAGCAGAAGGCTCCAACAACTTCTCATCCAACTCAACAGCGTTTTCAGCACAACAGAAACAAGATGTCAGATCTCACCAAAGGAAACACCTTAGAAAAGGAAACCCACAAGCACGCCATTCCATACCCCCAGCACCACCTGCTCTTCACATCAACCAAGTGCTCCTCTCAGCCGTTCAACTCCATGGCCCGTACCACAAACACCTCTTTACTGCCCCATCCTGCCTACCTACATCAGCCAGTGTGTCTGAGCCTTCAAACGGGCACATGATGCTCAGACAAACAGCAAGACACTGAAAAGACCCCCCCAGGGAGGGATGGGGAAGAGAGTCGAAAGGATGTTAAACCCATGGGTTAAGATAAGTACAGCCTAATAACTAAAGTACAGTATACGCTACTAATAATAACAGTAGCAATAAGGGAAGTAACAAGGAAAGAGAATATGAAACTAAAAGGGGAACAATAAAAAGCAATAAACACAAATGACGCACAGTACAATTGCACACCATCTGCTGACTGATACCCAGCCCGATCCAAGCAGTGATCAGTCCCTTCTGAGTAACATCCCCCAGTTTCTATCCTGGGGGTGATGTGCTCTGGTATGGAATACCCTTTTGGCTAGTTTGGGTTAGCTGTCCTGTCTCTGCTTCCTCCAGGCTTCTTGTGCCCCTCTTCACTGGCACAGCATGAGACTGAAAAGTCCTTGATCAGGATAAGTGCTACGGAGCGACGACTGAACCACTGATGTATTAGCACCATTCTCACACTAAATCCAAAACGCAGCACTGTGCCAGCTACTAGGAAGAAAAGATAACTGTTGCAGCTGAACCCAGGACAACCCCCAGAAAAATTACAAGGTTTTTGGGACCAGCCATCTCCATCACTCCTGGGAATGACCCTCCAGGTGCTTCAGGTCAGCATTCAGTTCTTCTCTGCTCTTGGCAGGTGCCTGCAGTAAGCCTTTGCCATGTGCTGCAGCCACTGAACTCCATCAAGGACCCGTATCCCGTCAGGGCACACATCCAAATCTCTTCCCCTGGCTGTGACAGCCCAGCCTATTGCAGCAGGCACAACAAAGAGCAAAGTCCCAGCAGCATTAACATGAGGCAAAAAAACTAACTTGGGGTTTATAATGCTCCTATGGGCACTTGAAAGGTTATTACGTTGGTGGCAGTTTCGTTAAAGACTTTTAGATGGGTATTTTTTAGTTACTGATCACAAGCTTCCACACTCTGTATGGCACTGGCTGCGCTGGGGTCAGCAGGGGAACCCGCAAACCGGTGCCACACCGGGCTCGTCCCGCCATAAACACCTGCCCCGACCGCCCTCCCGGCCGAGCTCTTGGGCATGGCGCTCGGAAGCGGGGCAGGACCCGGGGAGACGGGGACCGCCTCGCAGGGCCTCACCGCCGCGCAGCCCCTGGCGAACGCTCCGCCCGGCGTTAGCGGAGCGGCCGCTCCGGAGCCGCGGGAGCTCCAAGGCGCAGGGCGCGGAGCCGCCACCCGGCGTTGCCGCCCTTCAGCTCCTCCTTCCCTTCAGCCCGCGGCTCTCACCGGACACGCGTGGCCTCGAAGGCGCCGGCGGGCAGATCCAGCAGCATGCTCGCGGTGACTCCGCGCTCTGCGGGGAGTAAACACAGCGTCAGTGGCGGGGCGGGGCGCGGCGCGGCCCGAGC